>JANHFN010008281.1:0-23412 GCA_032468175.1 Toxicocalamus goodenoughensis
CAGGCTTCTGTATTGTGTTCGTCTGTGAGTCAGACTTTCACAGTTGTTGACTCATAGACGAATACAATACAGAAGCCTGATGATGGCAGATGAGATTCTGCCGAAGCGTTGCTACAACGTTAAAAGCACAACTATAATGACGTGGGAAAATACCCGAACACAGATGAATACCATACATACATACATATATATATATATATATATATAAAATCTTTAGCCAAATGCATGGAACACAGATTCCTTCCCATTCAGTGGATGACTGCTTTGGGATCCAGAGCACTGCACTTTTATTCCTTGCTTAGGTGTGGGGAGGAGGGTTGATCAGGTGAGAGAGGGCTGTGTATTTGGCCCCCATCTCTGGTTTTGTCAAGGAAGCAGAGTCTGGCACTTAGCAGAAGCAGGAAGGCTTCAAAAGAGATCTGCTGAGAACCCAGGTCCCTAGGTGCCTACTACTACAGTCATCAGGGAGACATAAAGAACAATTGCCATTAGCACTGGGGACTATTCTCAGCCCTGTCCCTCTTACACTAAAGCAGCGTCTCTCATTTTTTGTGCCCTCCCAGATCTAGGAGGTCGAGGCTCCCCCCACGCCAAAATGGCAGCCCTCTTGGCCTGCCTTTGTCAATAATGGGCAGTGTGACTAAGAGCCTTTCTCTCCCCACTCCTCCTTCCCCCTTGTCATACCAGGTGTCAAACCAACCAAATAACTTGAATCACATTGTATTAAGACCGCATAATGACTTTCACAGTATTAATGAGTTTCATAGTATTACAAATTTGCCCAAAATGAGAATACAGGAGAGGGGATCATGTACTTTAACCCAGGCCCTGCTCCTGGAAAAAAACAGCCCTTTCCTGAAATGTCTTCCTCTCCCCTTCCCCACCGAGATAGACAACACTATTTGGTTCCAATGTTTAAAGTGCCTCCTATGTTGCCATTGTGCTGCCTCCTCAACCCATGGCTCCCAAAAGCATTAGAACCTACTTTGTGAAATGGTGCGGCAGCGCTTTCTGCTTGGCACCTGCAATTTGCAGGAATTACCTTCTGGGTTGGGTGCATTGGGGAGAGAAGGCGCATAATAATTCTCCATAGACATATTTGGAAAAAAGCCCAGGGGGTTCTGTAGGATTTATAGCCAGAATTAGAATCCAAGCCCCCCACCTCACCCCGGCTGCCTGAATAAATCTTGCCAAAGTCTGCTTCCATGTCAAGAGCAGAACAGCCATGGATATGCAGGTGTTATTAGACTACAGTTCCCATCATCCTTGGCCGAATATTGTGAAACGGATGGAATTTGAAGTCTAAAAACATTTGAAAGTCCTTGGATTCCCCCACCTTTATTTGGCATCAAATCATTGGCCTTCTATGCAATTGTATTTCAAATTTGGTCATTTTAGGAGGTGTTGACCTGTGCTGACTATGGAATTTGGGGAGTTGAAGTCCACAGCTCTTAAAGTTGCCAAGTTTGAAAACATTGCTTTATGCCATCCTTTGCCAACCTGGTGCCCTTTGACAGTTGTGATGGACATCACGCAGGTTTCTAAGCCAGTACAATCCAACAATTGTGCTGGCTGGGAATAGCCTCTTTGTTGAAAGCACCAAATCCAGGAAGGCTGCTGTATAATGCTTTATGCAACTCCCAATAAATCTTCACTAGTTTTTTTATTTGCACATTTTCTAAGAAAGAAAAAAATGTGTTGTGTAAATATACATTTATTCGCATAAGTTTCCAAGAGAAACCGATCCTTAACTGTTGTAGAGAGCTTCATACTTGTCTATTTTTAAAAAGAAGCACTTATACAAGAAATAGAAATATTTAATTTTCTTATATTTCTGCAGATTGTACAAAAAAGGGTGATAAGAAAGAAATTATAGAATTTTATTTTGTGACAAAAGTTATAAATATTTTGTCTATGTTTGTTTAAAATAACAATCCAACCTCATGAAATAGGGAATTGGATGTTTTTTAAATTTTAGGATTAGTATATAGGATGATCGTGTAACAAATAAGCAGCGATTTGGGAAAAAAGAACAAGATCTGGCAGAGAGGGATGAACTGATCTGCATTAACTAAGAATTGTGTGATTCATTTCATCTGCTACATGTAGTTTGTATTGTCTGTACCTAATTACTGTTTTTATGATCAGTTTTAAGGCTTCTGATGTGTTTAACTGTGCTTCACAGAACAACTGTCAATCACCAAGCCAGGCATGACAAAATGCTTGCCTGAAAAACTAAATAGAGCCTCCATAGCCAGTTATTGTGTACCTTTGACTATCAGCTGCTGTGGAAACCTTTGGGGGAAGACTCTCATGCTTGATTTGTGAGTCCCTTGAAAGCTTCAGAGCTGGTTGCCATTATAAACAAAATGCTTGGGTTGCATGGATACCAGATCAAATTCAGCAGAACTTCTTAAATTAATTATGTTTGTTTGCAAGTCAGAAACACTATGCAAGATGCCGATACAGCATCACATCTAATAAACAAGCCTATTTTTCATAATGCTCTGTTCAGAGTTTAATGCATCCACATGCAGTTGTTAAATATGACAATCTGCAAGCAAGCTACCTGTGTTTGTTTCCCATTGTTGTTGTTTTTTAAAAAAATGTAGGGGTTTTTAATGCTCATTTTGGGGGTCTACGCAGCTAATGCATTTGACATGTCTGTTCCATCTGAATTCTTCCTCAGTTTATCCCTTTGGGAAAATGGGCATCTTCATTGGAGTTCTTGCCCACATTTCTTCCAGCTGCCTCCAACAGATCACTGACTCTTTTGATTTGTTTCATTTAACTATAGTGTGCAATTACCAAGATCTCCATATAGGTGTCATTTGGAGAACCGCATTACCTTGTAAGCAAAAATAAATTTGTGACTCAGTATTAAGACTGAACGGCCGTCTTTCAGTACGTTTTTCTTCTAATGTAGGACACAGTAACTAAAATCCCCTTTAGAAAGTGTAATTGTGTTCAGCCACAGCTTCACATCCCTCCCTGAAGTTAATCTTTGCAGGACTATTCCTCCTGCTTGTTGCCACTCCGATTCAAAGACGCTCTTTCGTCCTTTTGCACACAAGAGCTACTGTCTGCTTTGCCGTCGTCTTTTTCGAGATTTGCCTTCACCCTTAAATACACCAAAAACATTTTTTTAAATATTGATGACAACAACCGGGCTCATTGTGCTAAGGAAAATATGAATTAATGAAAGGGCTCTGGAAGAAAGAAATGATCGGAAAACCCACGAAATGTCCACAAGGTGAGGAGGCCATATTGTCTCGACAGAAATAATAATAATAATCGGTGTCCGAGGCCAGCTGTTCACACCTTAGATATTTCTGCCTCGTCGACTCTATTCCCATTGCAGATGTGTCAGCTTGATGGCAGAGATTGCCAAGTGCCATAGTTCACAAATCTTTGCCCTTTCTGACTCCGTAACTGCCTGCAGGGTGGGAAAGGAAGGTGGGAAGCAGGAGGAGGAAGTGATGGATGCTGCTTGATGATTTTGACCTGTGCCTGCCCAGAAAGCTTTGCCTTCATTGCAGGTCTTCTCCCACCACCTTTTCCCCGCTTCATTGATCATCTCCATCCAGCTGTGTGAGCAGTGAGGCCCCAGATTGCGGGGTTCAGATTTTTCACTGGGTTGTTCAAATCTCTGATCAGCCCTCTCCTCCTCCCTCATCCCTTCCCCACCTTTGCCTCCCCAAGTAGCACTGCCTGGCCTTCTCGCTCTCTGAGGCAGTTAGCTGCCATGACTCATCCCAACAGACAAGCCACAAACCAGAATGATTCCCTAGGTTACGATACTGATAGAGAGCTGAAAGCCAGCAAGATTTCAATTGGTTTATCAAAGGCCATTAGCTATTGACAAGAGTTTGCCAAAATAAGGCCATGAAGGTTTTGTCCTTAGTTGCCTTCTCCAAATCACAATTGACAAGAAATTTGCAGGTCTCGGTCAGTGATCTACATTGTAGTCTTCTGTTTATTGCCTTTGCCTAGAAAATTCCTGCCTGCTGTTCTGAAACAAATCCTTCTTGGGACAGATTTTTTTCACCCTTTTCATCTTCCCTGTATTTCCAGCCAGGGCTGGAAAATTGTAACCAAAAATCCAGTACCGTCGAATCTTAAATTTGGATAGAAGAAATGAAACAAGCATAGAACATTCCGATGAAAGACACTCAAGAAATATGAGTCCCAGGAGTATAAAATAAAATGTAACTTGGAGATTTCTGACCACTTCCACCAGCATCCGTGTGCAAAAGTGTGAGACTTGCCCCATAGTCTGGTCCAAAGCAAAGGATTTCCAGAGCATCAGCTGCTGTCATTCAAACACTCCCAGCCCATGCAAATGCCACACTGTTTTCCATTTTGCAAATGGAAGAAGAAATGGCAATCATCAGCCTCTGCTCAAGGCCAACTATGTTCTGGGAGATTAGATTCATCACACACACACACACACACACACACATCAGGGCACGCACATGCATGCACACATATATACACACCTTGTGTCCCGGTCTTCCAACAACATTGCAGCTTTAATCCCAATTGCCAGTATTAGCTCAGTGCCAGGTATATTGCAAAACTTCTTCAAATCCCATTCCTCTGTAATTAACTGCGGGTTATATATTGTCTGTAATTACTTTTTTGTGTACAGTATGTATGCGCGTGTGCGTGTGGGTATGCTCGCTCTATCATGGAACATAGCAATAAAAGGAGCCACCTTGACCTTCCACCCAAATGAATGTGTCTTTGTTTATGAAGTGTGGCTGGGCTGGGGGAAGGGCAGGAGGAAGGGCAATTTGGCTTCTCTTCCTTTCAACCTGGCTGGAGAATTCTGGGAGTTGCAGTCCACATACCTTAAAAGTCGCCAAGGTTGAAAAAAAAAACAGTTCTAAAGCAATAGTTCATCGATTATGAAATTGAATCTGTGCAATGATGCACCTATCACAACATTTCCTGGAAGGATCCTGGAAGTGTTGAAAACGAAACCTGTATATTGTTGAGAAAGTGGAGGTGTGACTAACTTCAGGTGCAATGCATATCTTTAACTTCACCGCCTTTCTATGCAGTAGGCACGGGAGATCCGCATGTTTGTTTGTGGATTGACGATTGTCACAGAAATAATAGCTTCCCAATATTTGTTCACCATTGCGATTTTACCTGACCACGATAGGAAACAAGCGAGATTTCTTTTGCAGTTGCAAACTGTAACATTTGATTACAAGGGGTGCGTCACCCGCAACCCAGCTGAGCGAAAGGATCCCTATTGGAAAAACCACCTCAAATCTTACACCGGATATTATACAACTAAAACTGCCTCATGGTTTCCATGGTGAAATCAGGCTATGGTGAGAACTAGCAGTTTTCACTACTGACCTTTAGATTTCAAGGCTCCTGCTATATACGTTATGAACTCGCTAGTACATTTTTCATAATTTACTTAATATGTTTCTATTCAGAAGTAGCTTCGTTAACGTCTTGAAATTGTCTTAACGGTCGGTGCCCTCTTAAAACTAAGCCACACAATTGATGGTAGAGACACAGCCTTTAGTCATACCCACGTTACCTGCCTCTTGTTTCTGAAAGATGCAGCCAGGTATTAATGCAGAGAGAAGGGGAACTTAGGCCCAAGGCGGAAAAGTAGTCTATGCTGAGAGGAACCTGCTCTTCTTTTCACTGCTAAGTCCTGTGGTCTGTTCCCAAAGCAAGGTGAAAACCTGAAAAATTAAGTACCTGTCAGGATGAGCAAAGAAACGTTGCCCCCAAAGGATTATCTCTGGAAGAAAAAGTAGGTCTCGGTTAGTGTGGTTAATGAATCCCACGAAAGGGTTGCATTATTCTAATTAAAGCTATAAAAAAAATGATATTTCTATGGAAAATGGGGCAATTGGTTCCAGCTTAACAGAAATAGACAGTGAAAAATTCTAAACATGTATTTTCTTTATTAAATATTACAGTAAAGATAAAAATAATATAAATGTATGGTTAACAAAGTCACAGAGAACAAAATAAAAAAATATCTACCATAGACTCAGGCAGTCTTACATCTCCTATTTTTGTGTTGCCATGACCACATTCATGTCATTCAGTAACATCAAATATTTGCTCTAATGTAATAACAAGTATCTTCTATTTTAAACTTGTACTGTTTTCCTCTGATGGAATCTTTCTTTTCTCCATTTTGCACACAGAAAAATTAGCAGCATCTTAGACCCCATAGAATAGAATAGAATAGAATAGAATAGAATAGAATAGAATAGAATAGAATAGAAGCTGGAAGGGACCTTGGAGATCTTCTAGACCAGCCCTCTGCGCGAGCAGGGAATCCTTATACCATTTCAGACAAGTGGCTGTCAAGTCTCTTCTTAAAAACCTCCAGTGATGAAGCACCTACGATTTCTGAAGACAAGCTGTTCCACGGATTTAATTGTTCTGTTCGGAAGTTTTTCCTTAATTCCAAGCTTCTCTCCTTGATTACCAGCAGTTTCCACCCATTGTTTCTTGTCCTGCCCTCTGGTGCTTTGGAGAATAATTTGACCCCCTTTTCTTTGTGGCAGCCCCTCAAATATTGGAATACTTGCTGTCATGTCACCCCTAGTTTTTCTTTACTTTAGACTAGCCAAATCCTGCCTCTCTTCTTTATATGTTTTAGTTTCCAGGCCTTTGCATGCATTATCTTCAATTGCACACACACTAGCCTCATGTTAATGAATTTGGGGTCACATTAAACATGACGTGGTATCAATTTACACTAAATCAAATATTATATTATTTGAACTTGCACGAATTGTGACCTTCCTATATACAAATAACCAAAATAGAAGGATCATCCCACAGCATGATTAATTATTGTTACCAGTGGATAACTTCAGATCCATTTAGTTTAGAAACTGGGTAGTCCTGTTATATGTGTAACGTATACAAGCCCCAGGATTGGCACTTTTGCTCCTATATAAAAATTTGAATGCTGGCATTTCTTTCAGAGGAGTATTGGGGCTCACCAAACGGCATGCTTGGTGGGAGCTGGTGCAAAATTAGTAAAATTGGATGGCTTTGCACAAGCTGGTGGCTCACTGACTTCAGTCAATGGAGTTAAATTTATGGCTCAGCATGGAGTGACAAAAAGCAAACAGAGATCAGGTCATTTCAAGTTCTGAATCGCTGAGTCTGTTCTGCAAACAAAGGACAGAGTGTCAGAGCAGGTCCCCATGGATTGGGGTTAGGATTGCCCTTCTTGAGAGGAAATAGAACTAAGGACCGGAACAACGTGCACATGTGATAAGCAAGGGCTGGATGTCTGATCTGTTCCTTCTATAATCCACTATAAGCTCCTTGGTTTTATTGGTGTTGAGGACCAAGTTATTGTCTCCACACCATGAAAGCAACCATTCCACCTCATCTCGGTAGGCAGACTCATCCTCTCCCGGAGATAAGTCCCACCACTGTTGTATCATCTGCAAATTTAGCAATAGTATTACTAGCGTGAGTGGGAATGCAGTCATGCACATAAAGAGTATAGAGTAAGGGACTCAACACACAACTGTGGTGTACCAGTGTTAAGAATTAGGGGTGAAGAGGTATGATTACCTAATCTGACCCTATGTGAGCGATCAGACAGGAAATCCATAATCCAAAGGCAGATTGAATTAGAAAGCCCAAGATCCAGAAGTTTAGACACTGTCTATGTGGAAGAATTGTGTTAAACACAGAACTAAAATCCACAAAAAGCATCCTCACATCCCCACTGTTCTAGATGAGTCAGAGCAGTATGAAGAGTGATCTGTAGATCTATTTTTTTCTGTATGCAAACTGGTGTTTATCAAATGTATGCGGGAAACCAGAAGACCTTCTTGTTGTGCCATATCCGTCATCGTCATATTCTGCCTGCATCTCATTTTCATCTTTTTCTGGATGATTAAGTAAAGTATGCTATATTTTTCTGGGTGATGCATCATATGTCCGAAATATTCTAATGTTTGTATTTTAATGGTTTTGATTATTTCCCTTGACTTTCCCAGATGGCTTATCACCTCCTTATTTCTGATTTTGTCAACCCAGCTTATACGTATCAACCATCTGTAAATCCACTTTTCAAATGCAAAAAAAAAGCATGATATATCCAAAAAAGCATATGAGACTTTTAAAGTATGTTTTAGTTTTTCTACTTTGTACTGGGAGAATTGGTTTATTTGGCTCAAGGGTATAGCTCTAGTCTAGTCTTTAAGTACATGCCATTCACAAATTTCAGAAAAATGTGAAATCACACTGATAGTAAAAATAAATAAATCAAAAAGATCATAGGATAAATAATTCCAGTGTGGGCTGCCATCTTATGTTTGCTGTGTTTCCCTGGTATGTGGTGACAAAGTGCCATGAACTGTAAGGGAGGAAGAATGGATGGGGGATGTTGGGGAAAATGAATGTAGAAAGTGTGCCACCTCAAGATGCTGCTCCAAGGTCCTCCAGCTGGAAGAAAAAGGAAATTTCATACCAAGCTGTGCTCAGACTGACCATTATGAAAACATCTTGCCTGGACTTGATTGGTTACAGTAGGGTAGGCAGGGAGGGACAGTTGGTGGGGGGAGTAGAACTTAGTGATTTTGACATGCAATTCTCAGTTTTATCTATGCATTACCGCAGTACCCTTGACCGCTAATAAAACTTTCTCAACAAATGGAGCCAAGAATCATTTTTATTTAAAGGTTTAAGTTGTGGTAGGTCTGACATCCAGGGCAATTATCATGGCACAAAAGAACAGAGTCAAATTATTATATTGTGGATACATTGTATGATGATCTAGCTCTTCTGAAAATATATGACATTGGGAAAATACTGCCATAGATTCACTATTATGCAAAATAGGCACATCTTTATGGTACCCAAAAGAGTATATATACACACACAGAGAGACATACACACAAAATCCTCAAAGTGTGATTGTTCAAAGTAATCCCCAAAAAGTGATGACTTGTTTTTGAAGTTATGGCTGCCTCATCCTACAGCAATTGCATTTTGGGCTTTTGGCAACCAATTCACCTGTCCATTTGTGGCATCCTGTAGTCATGTAACCATAAATTTATTTTGCATGTGACATTATTTATCAATCACATGATTTGGGATGTGGTTTTCAATTTTCCAGCAAAAAAGAGTCAATTGGATAAAATGGATTCCTTAATGAATTGGATTCCTTAATGACCATGATGTTTGCTTATAACATTTAGTTAACACTCAAACACAACAGTTCCTAAATTTGGGCCTGTTTTACACATGCACACACAAAAAAATTATGTATTTTGCACATGTTTCCAGTTCACTTTAATAGTTAGACCTGGGTGGTTTATATATGCAAAGTTTGCCATTAAACTATTCAAGCAATAAAAATAACACATTAATAACACATAGCAATTGTATCTTTTTTCCTATGATTGTTCCATTTTGTTTTAATATAATGTAAGTCTGTTAATATGGTCTTATAAAAATCAGTATACTATAGTTTTAATGTGTGAATGCTCTTCTGAAGTACACACAGACAGTGCTAACTTTTCACCACATTGAAGAATTACAACGTGTGGGGAGGTGAGCAATTAAAAAAAGGTGTTGGAATAATGGAAAGGTACAGCCTTGGGTTACCGAAATAGGTTTGCTTTCAGTTTCTGAATAGCTTTTCTATCAATTTAATGGAAAAATGAATCAATATTCATATGGTTGTTTTAATCATATATTTACATAAATAGAAGGACAAATAATATTTACATGTCTATTATAATATTCTGTGCTATTTCCATTTTATGTTTCTTTAGTACTTAGTTTTTCATTCTATTTATGTTAAAGCAATACCTTTTTTACAAAAAGTAATTTAAAACATAAGCCCATTGACTTTCAACACTAATTTCAATTAGTTTATGAGGGAAAAATGGTTGCCTAAATGATGTTATCTTTTCCTAGATGGGAATTATCAAAAGCAAGCATAAAAAATGACTAGCTTCCAACTAAAGTTAATTTATAGAATTAAACTATTCATGTACTATTAATAATCCTGGTCTGAGTATGAGGCCATTTCATTGTAATTAACTGATGTAAAAGAGCTTTTTCCCCATCAATTAAACTAATTGCTTTTCATACTAGGTGTAGATTGGATATTGATCTTTCTTTAATTCTGCTCAACTACATAAGCAAATTACATCTAATTGCATGCTTACCACATCATTCTCAGTTATCAGCAACATCGGAAATAATACAGATCATGTTCTATTTCCTTTGTGATGTTTTGAATTGTTTGCTGTTTCACAGCAATAGTGTAAAATAACTATTGCTGTCTCTCAAAATATTATACTTCATCAGTCTGAACTGTGAAGAAAATAAAATATAACAAAACAGATATAATCAAGACAGCCTAAATATATTTAAAAGTCCATACAATGAAATTATATTAGCTTATATTCAATAATGTCAACTAATATGTTGTACTTTATCTCTGTAAGTTAGCAAATTCACATTAACTCTCAAAAAACAAATCTTCAAAATGTTATCTGTAAGGACTAAATGTCACCCAAGCAAATCAGTCTTGCCAAATTAATTCATGATAGATCACATTAGAATAAAATAATGTAGAGATCATTCTGTGAAATGTGATTGTCTAGCTCTCTGTCTTTTCTCTTTCTCTCTCTGAAATTCTCAAAAAGCAAGTATAGTGCTGCTAAATAAGCTGAATATTCCTGAAAGATTGTCCTTGGTCTACCAAAACAGGACTCCTAAGTCCACAGGAAAGCTGGTCCATGCTCCAATTTGGCTGATATATTCTTAATCAGAAGCCACAAGGTGCAGCATTCAAGGCTCTTCAGCAGGATGCCAGAGTCAATACTTAATGATTGGGATAAGCCAGGTATTTACCACTGGATCACAAACAATTATATTCTTATTGAACAGCATCTCCTTTCAACACTTGAGATACCATACAGCTATCAAAGGGGGCTGTTTACAGAGCAATCAAGTGGAAGCAAAAATGAGATGCTGCAATGAATCACAAAGGAAATTAATTTATCATTGTGCTAAACTGAGACTCTACCTTTACTCTACCAACACATAAGAACTGTGAGATAATTTCTCATCTAAATCCTACCTGGACCTGAACTGGCATCAGTAATGAACAGGAACGGTAGCTCAATAATACAAAGGATGTGCCATTCAGTTCTTAATATAGTACTTCCAAAAGAATCAGACCGAATAATGAACTACTGCTAGTCACTTGGGTAACTTCCAGACATATGTTTTAAGTCACTTCAGGATTTAATCAAGACCTGACTGTTTGTATAATGCTATCTGCTTTGGACAATTGAATTCCTTTCTGACTCTGCTCCAGAGTACCCTGCAGAAAAACTGGCTGTGCAATACTTGCTTTGATATGGGTTTCTTTTTTAAATTTTTTGCTTACATCTCCTGACGATGATCAGTTCAGTTTCCAGAAAGTCCTTCTGAAGTGCTATACCTCTTGCTGAGAGAATTCTGTTCTTGTCCCACTTTTTAGTCTTATTATCTTAAATTAATTCTCTCTGTTTTCACTTCTGGGTGTTCATCAGAAACATTTGAAGGACTTTTCTTTGATAAAGTACTTCAGCAGCATTTTGCCACAAGCATCACATTCATAAGTGACTTTGTTTCAGGACATGAAGATACACCAGCTATCCAAAGCAGGGAGGCAGAACTAATCTTTTTCCATGGCTGTCTTGCCTCCATTGATGGTGTCTCAGTGTAAAGATAGCACTCAACATATAACTGTAATGGAGCCTGTCCATTAAGTTCTTATGCTGTGACAATTGTACATTGGGTTGGTCACATGACCAAGCTGATTTTATGACCCATTTTACAGCAGCCATTAATAAACAGGGCAGTTGTAAAATGAATGCAGCAACCAATAAAGAATGGTGTGGGCATTAAACGAACCCATTGTTTGCTATGACATGGTTTTGCTGAAAACTGTATTGGGCAAAACCATTGTAAAACAAAGTCATATATTGTGGGATGTTGCAAACAGCTATGAATCAGCCATATTGCTGAGTAGCCAAAGTGTGGCCATGTGATGGGTTGCAATTCAAGGACTACCTGTATGCTAAAAGTTGCAGCTGCACGAAACTTACCTGGTGAAAGGGAGAAATGTTTCTCACCCTCATCTCAATTCTTTCAAATTGCCATGCATTGGTAGTTTATATCTAGTCTTCTTTCAGAAGAATAGTCCATGTTCATGATGACATAAATAAAATGTTATGTCTTGATACACTTGAAGTGGCAGAAGATCTTCGATTTTGTTTTAACTGAACAAACTTTATATAGAAAGAACAGAGTAATTGGGAAATGTAGCTGCAGAAGCTATCAGTGACTCTAATGAACATTCAGCAAACGAAAAAAAAACCCTTCACAATGAAATGTTGAAAAAATGTTAGATTTGGATTTCATTTTCTTTTAATCTCTCTTTCTCTCTCCTTCTGGCAATAAACAATTGCAATTAAAACTAAATTTAGTGAATTGTAGATAAGAATAATATATATACTCTTTTCCAATTTAGTTTATAAATTATATTAATTGGCATAATTATGCTTTCATAGTTCTTTCTTAAGAATTTTAAAAATGTGCCAAGTAGATTTAGGTTAAAAAATTTGATGTATGAAGTCCACATGTAGAGAGACATGCAATCTTTGAATATTATGTTAACAGGACAAAATTGAATGTATACATTATGTATGCATCTAGATTTTTCTTTTTTTCTGTAACAAAATGAATGAATAGTAAAAGGAGGATAAAAAGATAAAAAGAACGTGGCCACAAATCGATCTGTTAAAATGGCAACAGGAACACATACATTCATTATTTTACAAGAAAGTATGTTTCTTTCAATGTTAAACACTCGGATAGCTAATTTGTCTGCATTACTTGGCAGGCCTCATCATCATATTTAAATAAAAATAGCAGGGTGTATACATCTAAATAGACAAAAGAATGAACTGTATATATTTATAGAAAGTTCTGTAGTCAGATTGACAATATTGTTTGTACTTGAAGGAAATATAATATAATAATTATTGTTAAATATGAATTGAAATCATTTTTATGTATATGTATTTTCAAAGAAAAATGTTTTCTATGTTTTCTTATCTTTTCTGTCAGGGTGATTGAGAGATTATAGGACTTACATGATATTTTGTGGATAACAAGATAATTTCATAGATAGAAGTTATATTTTATGGCAATGGAAGCAAAAAAGGGAAACCTGGGAAGGACACGTATCCAAGGGATTCTTTTAGGTGTCTCCTAAAAATTCAATTATTTTAGAATGGTTTGTGGAATAGACTAGTTATTTTTTTCTTATTCATCTATTTTATTTCTCTCATTGATGCCATTATCAGGAGAAATAAAGAAAAAAAATATTTCTACATGGAGGAGGTGTAATATTCCCCTGGGAGAGTTTAGTAGCAAAATCTCAACCACAAGTTCTTCCCCATCTCTTTTAGATTACTTTCCACTGGAAAACCACAGATTTTTACAAGCCTTTATGACCAAAATTGATGGCATTCAGTGTAGAGCTGAAATCATGCCTGAAGTAGCCCTGAATGAATCATTCTGTTTTCTTTGCAATTTATTTAGTAACAAAACTCATCTTCCCATTGATGTTATTTTTCTTTCAAAATGCGAATTAACAGATACTTATATTAGAATAACATTCTTTGTTAAGCTTCTGCTTCTCTACCTCATGGAATTCTAATTAGGACCATTTCCCCACTGTCAACTTTATTTATGTATTTATTTAACAAATTTATATAGCTATCCAGCTCACTCAATGTGATTCTAGTGATAGCTAACACTTACTGTCACAATATAAAAACAATTTGGAAATAAATAAAATAAGATTGTGGAAGAAAATCATTCCAGTACACATGATACAACCAATGAGCAGATGACTTGTGGGATACCATAGGGACTGAATCTCTCTCCTGATTATTTAACATTTACATTAAGCATTAAAGATCATTCAGCAGTATGGACTCCAGCAAATCGTACTCTACTGTTTATTGTGATCCCAGGATGGATTGGAAATGCTACCTAGTTACAATGTCTGGGGGTTAGGATGAAACTCTGGTTGAATATGTTGGCTTGCTCCAAATTTTGATAACCATAGTTTCCTGGTTCAAACAGAAAGCAATAATTAAGTAATTAAAGTAATGTAATAATTTGTAATTCCTATCTAATTATGACTGGAAGAGGAAAGGAACCAAAGTTTAGGCAGATATGCTACAGATGTGCAAACTTTAATCCCCTTGTTTGCAGTCAATGGGTAAAAAAATAATTGAACTATTATGTATCACAAAGCAGAAGCTATTAAGATGACACAAGACCATCTTTCAAAAAAAACATCTTTTTTTTTTCATTTCTCTTAACTCCTTGTCTAACTTTAGGATGTAAGCTCTGGGATATAGTAACCGTCTTTTCCATCACTTCAGAAAGTGTGCAACGATTACAGGGTATAAATAATAAATACACTTTAAAACTTTTGATCCATCATCCCATATAAGAAGAGGAGATGGATCAGCAGGATGGAAAACTTGATGGCATTGTCTTTAATGCATGCAATAGAACATCTTGCTTTTATTCACCTTTCAATATTCCCTGAGTACAATTTCCATCCTGTCATTCAAAGGTAAGATGAAGATTTCTGATGATATTCAAACAAGTCAACTGAACACCTTGTGGAAAAGTATGATGCAAAAGTAGCTGAAGCCACTCCAAACAGGAAAACTATATGGATAGCCCTACAATGACACCTTAGTAATATCAGCAAAAGTCAGTATCAGATGCCAGTATTTTGGGCACAGAGATTTGATGTCTTCCTGCTTTATTGCAATAAGGAAAATTATGAAACTATAAATTGCAACCTAATGCATTTTTATGCAGGACTTTTGTTGAGGAAAAAAAACCAACAGACATCACAATATAAGATAGATACATAAAGAAATATATCTGGACAAAAAAAAGACAATAGGGGAAAGAAAGTTTAAAGTTTGTGAATTTTACACTTCATAACTGATTAGACTTTGGTAACCTTCAACCTGAGCAATTTAAAGATTTAAGACAGAGAAATGTCATCCCAGAAGAGGAAAGAGGTATTGATTTTCAGCTTGCCCTTAACTCAGACTTCTTTTGGTGGCAGTCACAGCAATGTCTTTTAAAGAAAACCACAAGTGCCTAAGTCTTCAATTTTATAGATATACTTACCTGGGAGTAAATCTTGCTGATGTCCATGGGGCTTATGTCTGCATAGACAGGTACAAGTTTCTACTGTAAGTTCTTTATGAAGAATGGATAAGTCAGAATTCATAGCTTTTTTGACAAATGCCTTGCCAGGAAAAAGAACAATAGAACACTTACAGTACACAACAAAAATAAAGTGATCCTGCCCAGGACAATGTGCCCCTTCCTCCGACTGAAAGCAGAAAGGAAATTATGCAGGAATTCTTTACAATTCAGAAAACTTTTATTCCTTAGAAAGTTAGATAACTTGTTCAGATCAGATTACATGTTTCAAAAAAATAGTTAAGAAGTGTGCAGCAACAGCCAAAAAAAGCTAATGCAATCCTAAATTGCCTTAACAGAGGGATACAATTAAGATAGATGAGGTACTAATACCACTCTATAAAGCCTTAGTAAGACCACATCTAGAGTACTGCATCCAGTTTTGGTCACCACATTATTAAAAAGATGTTGAGACTCTAACAGAGTGCACAGTGCAGAGAAGAGCAACCAGGATGATTAGGGGACTGGAGACTATAACATACGAAGAATGGTTGCAGGAACTGGGCCTGGCTAATCTAGTGAAGAGAAGAACCAGGGGAGACAGATAGCAGTCTTCCAATATTTGAGGAGCCACCATAGAGAGTCAAGCTACTCTCCAAAGCACCCGAAGGCCAGACAAGGAATAATAGATGGAAACTGATCAAAGAGAGATTCAACCTAGAAATAATGAGAAACTTTCTGACAGTGAGAACAATCAACCAATGGAATATAAGTTGCCTTCGGAAGTTATGGGAGCATCATCACTTGAGACTTTCAAGAAGAGATTGGACACCATTTGACAGAAATGGTGTAGGGTCTTCCACTTGGGCACAGGGTTGAACTAGATGACCTATAAGGTCCCTTCCAACTCTGATTATCTGTTTATCTGTTTATCAGTTTTATCTGTCAGAATAGAGCTGGGAGGGAGGGACTTTGGAGGTCTTCTAGTTTAACCCTCTGCTCAAGGAGAAACTATACCAGTGGTTGCAGTTTCCGATACATGCACGCAGGAGTGCCAGAAACTGAAAGCTTAGCTTCCTGGCATGCACATGCATGCCGCCCACCTGGTCTTCTGGTTTCTAATGCACATGCATGCGCGAAGACCAGCTGGGTGGTGGGGAACTGTTCTTCCAGTTTCCGATACTCCCACGTGCGCAAAGACCAGCTGGCCAGTGCACACATGCGCTAATGGGAGCTGCTTTTCTGCACTCCTGTGTGCACAAAGACCAGCTGGCCAAAGTGCATGCATGTGACAGGACCCAGAAGAGCAACAGGCGATGGCTGGCGTGTCCTGAGATGGTTCTACCTGCTATTTCTGGCGCATGTGGCATAGGTTCACCTTCATGGCCCTATACCATTTCAGATAGATGACTGTCCAGTCTCTTCTTAAAAACCTCCAGTGATGAAACATCCACAATGTCTGAAGGAAGCTGTTCCACTGGTTAATTGTCCTCCGTGTTAGGAAGGTTCTCCTTAATTGCAGGTTGCTTTTCTCCTCGATTAGTTTCCATCCATTGTTTCTTGTCCTGCCTTCTGATGCTTTGGAAAATAGCTTGATCCCCTCTTCTTCTTTGCGGAAATGCTGGAAGACTGCTATCATGTCACCCTAGTCTTTCTATTCTCTTGACTAGCCAAACCCAAATCCTGCAACCGTTCTTCATATGTTTTAGTCTACAGGCTTTTAATCATCTTACTTGTACTTTTTCCAAAGTCTCAACATCTTTTCTGTAATGTGGTGACCAAAGCTGGATGCAGTATTCCATCTGTGGCCTTACTAAGGCTTTATAAAGCAGTACGAATACTTCACGTGATTTTGATTCTATGCCTCTGTTTATACAATTGTCTGTGGCTACATATTCTTATATTTGTGTCTCATATCTTAAGTATTATTCTGGTCAACTTCAATAAGTGCTTCTCCTAGTCTCATTTATACCTCCAAGCCTATATATTACCTGCCACCTAAGGGTAATTAGTGAGAGAAAACACTGACATTACTTCTGTAAAGGCCTTAACCTTCAGGATTATGGAAGTAAATGTCCATTTGAAGCTGACCTTAAATTAACCCTGGACATCTAAAGCTTAAAGGTTAACTTCTGTCAGGATTTATTTCCTTTCAGACTAAACGAACTTACGGTACATTTCTATTTCTCAAGATTAAAACAAAAAACATAGAAATCTAAGTTTCAGAAATATTGTGAGGTATGCTTTCAAAATTTAATATCCTCCAGGTAAGTTTCCTGCATTGATTGGGCAAGTTAATACAGTTGGGCAAAGCTGTAGTAGAAAGTGAGAGAGAGAGAGAGAGAGAGAGAGAGAGAGAGAGAGAGGGAGAGGGAGAGAGAGAGAGAGAGAGAGAGAGAAATTCAGTTGTTTCAATAGATTCAGAGGCTAAAAATAATCAAATAGAACCAAAATGCAAGCATTATTTTTTTAAAAAAACATTAGAATCCATATGACCTCTGTCAAATCTCATCCAATATTTATTACATGATGAAATCCAGAATAGGAAGATCTAATTTTCAAACTATGAACAGGTCACATTTAAACCAAGTTATTTCTGCTAAAAAAAACCCACACACACACTTTCAACCTCTTATTAGAGATTTTTTAATATACGTAAAACCACTGAGATTCAATATTCTGGTCTTTCATAATGATTTCCACTAGATGAAACTGATATGCTGCCTCAACAGATTTCAATAAACAGAATTGTTTAAGTGGGGGGGAAAAGCAGAGAAAGTTTCAAAGATTTCATGTGTTCTGCATTATGCTACTAAGTACTGTGAAGTTAAGGGCTGCATTCCACTATATTGAGCTAAGCATTTGCAAAGTAGAATTTTAATATATAATCTGACATATTAGAATGTGAATTGGGACTAAAATATTATAATGCAATTTACAAAGTAAGAGGGAAAATAAAATGTCTTGATGAAACCTCTATTTTCCTATCCTTTGCTTATTCTGGTAGCTGCTGTTAATTTAAAGTCAGTGAATGAAATATTTGCACCACAGAATTCCAATAAATTCATGACTTTTCACAAAGTCCTTTTATAAAATCATTTTGCAGCTGCACAAGAGTTATGTGTGTGTGCTGGTGTACGTTTTGAAAAACAGATAGATTCCCTCACACATACCAACCATATCTCAGAACACAACTCAATTCCAAAACCACTGTGCCCGAACCTTAGTGGAATAAATAGGATATGGAGTTGTGGAGCAGCCTGAAAATTACAGAACACATCTTGCATGAAGACTGCCATCAATTGCAACAAATATTCATAATCTGGAGCCCCTAATGTGAAAGCATAATCATAACAGCTGGTACATACATACAAAGTGCAATGAAGCATCTGGCAAAGGAAATTGAGAAGATAGGTTTCTCCTGCTCCATCAGTCAGTTGCTGAAACATTATTTGGATGTTTGTTTTAGCTTTCCTATCGTGAATCTTCACAGATACTCTACCAGCAAAAAATAAATAAAAAATGCTGAGACTTTAGATTGCCTTCCACTTGGCTTTTAAGATGAACAAAGTTGGAAGACAGGAAGCTACCGAAGGCTGAGATTCAATGCCCGCATTCTTAGAAATAACCCCTGCTGAATGCAATAAGATGTCTAGATGAAGACTGTACTTCTTTAGCTATACAGATGAGCATTCTCATCCTACAGAGAACCTGGTTGGTGAGGCCAACCAAAGAAATTAAATTAGGAAATTAAACTTTCACTAAGGAAGTCATGCAGGGAAAGAATGGGGTGAGGAAGAATAGCTAATGCTACTGTTGTAAGATTCGTGAGCCATGGTGGTGCAGTGGTTAGAATGCAATATTGCAGGCTAATTCTGCTGACTGCCAATAATTCGATTCTCACCGGCTCAAAGTTGACTCAATCTTCCATCTTAGCTGTTCCTTTCACTGCAGTCTTCTGCGCAGACAGTTCTGATGTCACTCCTGGTACCAATCAGAGTCTTTCTTCCAGTTAAAAGTCCATCCATTCATCCATCCATCCATCCATCATCCATCCAGTGGTCTAAGTGCTATTGCTATTTCTCATTTTCCTCCATCTTCTCTATTTAATGTCTTTTGCTTATTAGCACACCTTTTCAACTTCTTGATCTCAAAAGGAAACACTATGTAAGCATGAATATGTACAAGACCAGATCTTGAGGAGAACCAAAAGCGCACAGTGAGCTTACTCAACAAATAAGTCCACCATTTCAGAACCTTGGAGAGCACCTTAGAGTGTTTTAAAGGCTGATCACAGACCAGTGGTGGGATTCAAATATTGTTGCCACCGGTTCGGTGGGCATGGCTTGGTGGGCACACTCTGTGTGCATGCATGCACTTTGTGTGCATGCATGCAAAGCACACCCACCAAATGCACACTTTGCACAGCCGCACAAATGCACACTTTGCACAGAGGCGTTCTAACTTGCTTCCTGCAAGCCTGCACAATCCCGGTCACTTCAGCAGCTGCCGTGCAGCACTATTCTGTGCTGCACAAAGCAGCTGTGCTTCAAATTCAGTGGATAAAGGTGAGTATGGGAGCCCAGGCAGATGGGTGGGCCCAACAGCAGAGCAGCGGAGAAAATCGGGTCAGTCTCTGCTGCTCATCGCTCCTACTGACTTGCCAAAACTGGGACGAATCGGTCGAATACCACCACTGGCACTGACCCTTTATCCTTCCATGATATTCCTCAATTTGACTGTGTGGTTTTTTGAATACTCTCTATCTTACCAATGCCATTATATCTTAGATTTGTGGCATTGTTTATAATGTTAACAACTGCCTTGCTTTGCCTATGGAAACACAACCACAAGCACAATGGCTAGGCTTGTGCTAAATTGGTAATTCGCTTGTCATGCAATCTTCAAGTGTAGATACAGAAATAGGCTTTGGATGGGTTGACTTATTTCTTCTAACTCTGAAGCTGTAGAATTTGAACAGTGCTAGAACTTCAGAATATATAAATCAAAGCCAGGATATAGATACTAAAAGCCAAACCTCCTAGAACT
The DNA here is from genome assembly GCA_032468175.1 of Toxicocalamus goodenoughensis. Lineage (NCBI taxonomy): Eukaryota > Metazoa > Chordata > Lepidosauria > Squamata > Elapidae > Toxicocalamus > Toxicocalamus goodenoughensis. Next base: position 20,326 of record JANHFN010008281.1, read on the forward strand.
AACTGCCTTAAGTCATAAAGCTAATTGTAATGAACTTAGTCACAAATGGGATCTTCTAAAGTTAAACATTTAACTTGGTAGAATAGATCATCATGTTTATTTGAGAGTTGATAACATCACTAATGGCTTGGTTCAAGAAAGTTACATGTAATATTTCTGTCCATTATGGGCTGCTCTTAGTAATACTGGATTACTAATACTTTCGAATTTGAGATGATAAAATCCTGAGAAATGTATTTTGTTCATGGTTTTTGACCAATATTTCTATGCCACCTTTAGTAGATTGCTTTTTCAGTGCATAATGCTCCCAATCTCCAAGAGTTGTGTACATATGCACTCATGTCTTTGAATACTATGGACTAGTAATGACAATGACTGAATGCAACTAATTACAGATGTGGTCTGTGCTCTCTCTATAAATAGTTAGGAAGAAATTATTTGGACTTTACACAAACACAAGCCCAGCATTGTTATTATTAAAACCACTTGTCTTTTTCAGATGTCACATTAGTCTAGAAAAAAAAAGTTGCCACTGCTTTAAAGGTTGTAATAACTTTTTTAAAAAAAACATTTAATTCAGTGGGATCCCCCCACCAGGTTCTTACAAAGCCTGAAAAAATGCCAACTACAATGAAAAACAGAGAGGGCTGACTTGAGATCCCAAGCCCTTCTGAATCATTTCCATAGGGTGCGTAACCATCATGCAAGTCACCTTTTTGGCAAAATAAAATTGCTATTTGTAAGATATAATCTGTAGTTCTGCTGTTTTGCTCACAGAATTGCCCTAGCATACTCACCAATGAGCCTGTAGTTGTTTGCTTGAAGGGGAGGAGAAAAAAGAAAGTTACCTAGAGACCCTAAGTTGCAATCCTAAATTGTGTTAACAGAGGGATACAATCAAGATCAAGTGAAGTACTAACACCACTCTATAAAGCCTTAGTAAGACCACACCTAGAATACTGCATCCAGTTTTGATCACCACACTATAAAAATAGATGTTGAGACTCTTAAAAGAGTGCAAAGAAGAGCAACGAAGACTGGAGACTAAAACATATGATGAACAGTTACAGGAACTGGGCATGGCTAGTCTAGGGAAGAGAAGGACCAGGGGAGACATGATAGCAGTCTTCCAATATCTGATGGGCTGTCACAAAGAGGAGGAAGGAGGAAAACCTATTTTCCAAAGCATCTGAAGGCCAAGACAAGGAACAATTGATAGAAACTGAACAAGGAGAGATTCAACCTGGAGATAAGGAGAAATTTTCTGACAGTAAGAACGATCAACCAATGGAACAGAAGTTGTCTTCTGAAGTTGTGGGAGTTTTCAAGAAGAGACTGGATGGCCATTTGTCAGAAATCGCATAGGGTCTCCAGCTTGTGGGGGGGTTGGACTAGATGACCTACAAGGTCCCTTCCAACTCTGTTAATCTGTATAAACCTGTAGAAATGTTGACAGAATCAACTGGTGGAAACCAATTTCTCCTTCACAACAGCCCAGCTCTTTTTCTTCTCTTCTCTCTCCTGCAATTTACCTGGGCAATATATTTAATTGTACCTGCTTGGCATCCCTAGATGTTGCTTGCAAAGACTGGGGAAAAATAAAAACCCTTTGAGTTTAAGGATATGTTTCATGTATTTCACCTGGCTAACATGAAGTTGGAGTGGGAAAGAAGTGAAAATCTAAGGGCTGTTAGTGGTTCCTATTGGCCCGTTCTAATTTTAGTTCTGGTTGGCCATGTGGAAAATAAAATATCGCTCTCTGTGACCCAGGAGAGCTTTTCAAATCTTCATGCAACTTGGACTGCAAATATTCCAGCCCCATCCCCCACAAGCAAGTGGAAAATTCATAAATATTCTGTGCTTCATGCCTTCTCAACCAGTCAGTGTCAGAGGTTTCACTGCCACAAGTATAATGCAATATAAATTGAAAGGGGGCCCTGAAATGGCTGCACATTTTATAGACTAACCATAATTTTAAAAAGAAAGAAAGGACATGAATAAATTAATACCTGCAAGCTACAATAAGAATGATCTACCCTGTGGATTTTTTTAAAAAAAATAATAGAATATTTTCTTGGACCTTAAAGCTATAGTGATGCCAGTGATTTAAGATTTGCCTTTGAAATTCTGCTTCTGGAATCTATTCTGTTCCATTCTGATGCAAGATGTGTGATATATCTTCTTTGCATTCCTTCATGCAGCCTCCAAGAAGTTGATTTTAAGAAGTTGATTTTAAGTATGATATTTACTGCTGAGTGAGTTACCAGTAGGAAATTTTAAAGTGGAGAAGCATTAAATCAGATGGACAATCATAAAGACTTGCAAATAGAAAGAGAACAACTGTGGCAACACAAAGCAAAGGTAGTTCCAATAGAAATAGGCATCTTGGGTGCAATTGAACACCATTGTCATTGACAAATTCACCATCAGTCAATTGCAAAAGGCAGTTTTACTTGGAACAGCTTATATGACAATACCTTTAATATCATCAAGCAAGAACATCTCCCTATCCCATGTCCTTCAGAAGGACTTGATAGGTGGACATAAAAATGCCAAATCCAGTCTAAACATCTGGCTGACTGTGTGACCAATCATAATACAAGCCAAATCAGTTCCTATCAGAATCTCAGGCCCGAGTTAGGCATCCTTAAAAAAAAAACTTGAAACAAACAAATAAATAGATAAACTCCTGCAAATAAAATAAACTCCCATTTCAAAGGAAAAACAAACCATTTTAAAACAGGGTCCATGAAATCTGCAAGAGTCAAACTCAAAATTCTAGGGATTATCTTTGAATGTGATTATTGAGTCTCGTGAATGGAAATTGAAAGGCTTAGGGAAGGGAGGGAAGGGAGGCAAGGAAGGAAGGAAAAGGATGGATGGATGGAAAGAAGGAGAGAAGGGAGGGAGAGAGGAGGATGGATAAATGGATGGCAGGAAGGAAGGAAGCAGAAGGATAGAGGGAGAGAGGGAAGGAAAGAAGGGAGCAGAAGGTTGGAAGGGAGGGAAGAAGCAAAAGGATGGATGGATGGATGGAAGGAAAGAAGGAAACAAAAGGATGGAGGGAGGGAGGAAAGGAAAGAAGGA
>JANHFN010008282.1:20274-31039 GCA_032468175.1 Toxicocalamus goodenoughensis
TTAGGCCAGTAATTTCTTCTAACAACTGGTTCTCCGAACTGCTTAGAATGTTAACAACTGGTTCTAGCGAATAGGTGTGAACTGGTAGAATCCCACCTGGGGTTTATACTAAAGTTTATTCTAATCACCCCACAAAAAAGGTGCTTTGAATTATCATTCCACTAATGGACAATCCTGAATAGAATTTGCACCTCACATGGCATCTGCCGGGACTATCTGTATAAATGGGGCCAAGTATCCTCCCCTCAGTTGTGACAGTCCCAATTCCACACCAAACTGTAGATCACATTGTGACAGGCTGTAAGCTGAGGGCATATACCAGTCCAATATCTAAGTTGTTTTTAATATTAATGAAGCTGTGCTTCAATGGTACAATGCCCTAGACCAATGATGGTTAACCTTTTGCCAAAACTAGAGTGCATGCACGCACTGGAGTACACCTGTGCCACACTGGAGCACCAGAAGCCAGAAGAGAGCAGTTGGCCAGTGCGTATGTGCATGGCAGCCAGTGGCACTTCTGGGTTTTGTTGTGTGCATGTGCATCAGACAGCTGGTCAGGCACACATGCACACCAGCCAGCTTCTCTCTTCCAGGTTCTGTTGCATGCATGCCCGCCAGCCAGCTGCTCTTCACACTGGCTGGTATGCATGCACATGATGGAACCCAGAAGAGAGCAACTGGCTTTGTGCACATGTGTCCAATGCACAGGCACATGTGCCATAGATTTGCCATACGGACCTAGACATTGATATTTCAACATAGATCTTTTTAATATTTATATTCTATTATGTTTTAGATGAAATCTTAATATATATTGCTGGTCCATATATGATATGCCATACGCTAAACAAACAAAAAAATAATACTAAGGTAACTTTTATCCGGATTAATCCAAAAGATGATTTAGGTTAGTAAACAAGAAAATATTGACCCACTTACATTATCTGAACATGCTCCCCTTCCTGGCTTACTACAGGCATCAATGGGCTTGCAGGAAAATCCATCCCCTTCATATCCATCAAGACAGACGCAACTAAAAGACAGGCAGAGAGCAGCTAATGAAATCTGGGGTGCCTACAAATCGCATACTCACACAAGTTAAATAATTCTAATTTATGACACTTAAGCCATGACATCATCATGTGAATGGTGTCATTTGGAACATATTATATCATTTGCATATTACATTACATTTGCATAATGACATCGTTGTGCAAATGCTATATATTGTAGCATAATTTGGTCAATTGCATACAAATATCCAGTAAACTGACATTTCACCATAGTTTCTATAATCATCCAGACTTCAAATAGTCCTCGATGTATGACCACAATTGAACCCAAAATTTCTGTTGCTATGTGAGACAGCTGTTAAATGAGTTTTGCCCCATTTTATGACTTTCTTGCCATAGTTGCTAAGTGAATCACTGCCATTGTTAAGTTAGTAATAGAGTTGTTAAGTGAATCTGACTTCCACATTGACTTGGCTTGTCAGAAGATTGCAAAAGGTGATCATGCCCACTGGTTGGTGACCACTGCACTGAACTATGTTTATTAAAACACAACTAGATGGGTTCATATGATATTCTAAATTAAAAGCAATAAAGGATACTAAGATAGGGATATCAAAGCAATAGGTGTTTTCTTTGATCCAAGCAACAGTGTCTTCTCTTTCTCTCATCTAAAAGCCATTCACAAAACTGTTTTTATGTCAAGGGAGAAATGTAATAAAGGTGGGCAATCTTAACCATTTCTACTGTAGAGGAAAATCCTATTGAATTCATAGTATCATGCTCCAAAGTAGGATACTTAGCAACATTCAATTAGAATTAATACCCTGTTCTGTTGTATTCCCCATTTTTGCTGAGGTTGCTTTTCAAAGGATAGAAGGATGGACAATGTTACATTTTCATGCCTTTATATTTCCATACATTTCTTTTAGTCAAAAGGGAGAATATGAGCCATGGTGGCGCAGTGAGTAGAGTGCTGTACTGCAGACTATTTCTGTTGACTGATGGCTGCCTGCAATTTGGCAGTTCGATCCTCACCAACTCAAGGTTGACTCAGCCTTCCATCCTTCCAAGGTGGTAAATGAGGACCCTGATTGTTGGGAGCAATATGTTGACTCTGTAAACTGCTGAGAGAGGGCTGTAAAGCACTGTAAAGCAGTATATAAGTCTAAGTGCTATTGGTATTGCTATTTCGGGAGTGATTTATGCCTTTCCCCATCAAACTGAGTAAGGAATCTGATCCCAGATTCCCCCTGTGATGACTTACTTCACAGTGTCGTTCACAGTACAGGTTGCATGGACATGGCAATTTAGAGTGGCACCAGTAGATTCACAACTATGAGAGTGTACGTCACAGAATTCCCCGGTGTAGCCATCCATACACGTTCCTATCTGGCACACACCCTTGCTTCCTGGTCTGTTGTCACAAATTCCATGGATGCAGCTGCAATCTTCCATTGTGAATAGAGAAGAAAGAGAAAAGTTAATCATTTAAATTATAATTGCGGGATTTTTTTCAATACTTTTAATGACATTTAATCCATATGATGGCTTGGGGTTCCCTTCCCGCTTTGTTGTGCTGACCGGAAAAGATGGAGGATTAGTGTAGACTAAGATATTGTATAAAAATAGGTCATTTCTAGTCATTAGGGGCAGGGATGGTGGCGGCAATTTCAATTGATGAATCAGAATAGAACTGGAAGGGACCTTGGCGGTCTTCTAGTCCAACCCTCCCTGCTCAATCAGGAGACCGTATAGGTTTCACACAGTTACTTAATTGTACATTATTATTTCATATTATTTTTACTTCCAGGCAAGGGAAGCTTGTGGCATCTTTTCCTTTTCTCTCAGGATAAATTTACCAGGCTTGGGTATTATGCACCTGGAAGTAGAAAGGAGGATGCTATTTCTAGCTCTGCTTTAGGCAGCAAAATATCACCACTTGTCTCAGTGCCTTCCTGCCTGATTTGTGTCTCAGACCTTCAGTGCAGTTCTCCCCGTGCTTGTTTGGGTTTGAGCAGATGTGGCAGGCAATTCCTTTGAAGCCATCGTAGCAGTTGCATTGACCATTTCCATGTATACCATCATTACACTGGGGAAAAAACAAATTCCAATGTGATGTTACAGGAGATAGTTTGCTCTTTCTCTCAGCTTACTACAAGACCATCCTCCTGGCCTAGTGAAGTCTCACTTATAAATGTCTACGTACCCTTAATGTAGCCATATACTGTATATATGCATTTAAATTTTGGGGGAGGTTGCAGTAGTGATGTTTGTTCTCAGTCAATTATTTTCTTCCCTGATCTTTGCAAAGCAAAACAGCATGAATCTGCAAGTTTCTTGCAACCATTTCCCTAACATTGTTGCTTAATACATGGCTAAGAATTCTGTGCCACTTTATTGAGTTCTAGGCTACTGGGCAAGATCAAGGAAGCAGAATAGCAATAGCACATATATACTGCTTCACAGAGCTTTACAGCCCTCTCTAAGCAGAATCTGCCTATTTCCCCCAACAATCTGGGTTCTCATTTTACCAACTTCAGAAGAATGGAAGGCTGAGTCAAGAAGCTACACAGATTTTAGAAAAGCATCTTTAAGGCTTGTCTGTGATAAATACAGTCTCCTGGAATAAGAAATCAATAAGAATGTAATAAGAATTTCTTAGCCCTATTTACAGTGAGTTCATCAAGGGAGTCTCTTGGAATGCTTTAAAACACTTATTTCAGGTTTTTTGTCAGCTGGTAAAGTTCTATGAGATAAGCTGTTAACTGACTCATCCATTCATCTCTTGATTGTTTATATCTATGCTATCATTTATTATTTTACCACCTCCCATCTCTCATGCACTTACACTTCCTTTGTCGTAGCATGGATTGCTATATCCACCAGGACATGGGGTACAGGAAAGACCGAAAAACCCTTTGCAGCATCCAGGTTTCTTTTAAATAAATATACAACAGCAAAAAAAAAAAAGTATTCAATGTGCCATTCTTCTTCTGTTATCAAGGTATAACTACACCCTCCCCTCACCCCTTCACTGAGAGAACAACTTAAGGGAAGTGCCAAAGGTGCCTTTTCAAGAGACAACTGGACTTTCTCTGTTTTTCCTTGAAGATGTTTCACTCCTCATCCAAGTAGCTTCATCAGTTGTGGCAGCATGGTTTTGTGGGTAGAAGGATTAGTTCTGATAGAATGGGTGGGGGGAATGGAAGGGTTAAATTCCTTTGCAGTCATCTTGTCATTAGTACTCTCTCTGAGAGTCATTGAAGCCACTTGGCTTATCTGTTCCCTCAGGGTCACCTGAAACTAAGTGTGGAACCTTCTTGGGGACTGCTGAAAGGACTCTGTTGTAGACAGGAGATAGATGATGTCTTATCCCATGAATAAGAAATATGATCCTTCCATCCCCACCATCCTGTCAGGACTGATCCTTCTACCACCACCCCCATCCTGCCAAAATGGGTGAAGATTTTTGGATGAGTAGTGATACTCTTTCAAGGAAAAATAAAGAAAGTCAGTTGCCTTTTGAAAAAGCACCTATGAGACAACCATGACCAGGATGACTGAAAATCTCCACAGACATTCAGTTCAAGGGAAGACAAATATTTATTTTTCCTTAATAAAGAAGCCAGATCCTTTATCAAGATTGGTTATGTAACAAAGCGATATTTTATCTGGGCAGGGAGGAGAACAAGTAAGTGTTGACTGTTGACCCAGAATCACCCTCTAGTACTCTCTAAAATCTTTGAACTAACCTCTGGCAAAATGCAAGGCAGCTATGCCAAATTCTTTGACATATTTTTCCTCATATGCACCATGTGGCCAAGATGGTGGTTGTGATGGTACAACTGAAACTCTGCCCTTTTTCACTGGGCAATGCACACACTGCGGACACCCCTGATCTCTGGAGGCAAAGAGAGGGGAACTTCCTTTTGCTATTTCTTGTATGAATATACATGATGTGTGTATGAGAGAGGAAGTGTGAGTGTGTGTGCATTTATGTTAAGGCTTGAATCTTTATATATCCAAAACAACTTCATCCATACAAAATAGGAAGAGGTGAACAAACCGGGGCGAGGGGGAGTTTCAATGTTTGTATATGAATTTAAAAATAGTTAATTTTTAATTATATTGCAAACCGGTTACAAATGGTAAATAAGAAAGCATCCAAGTTTAGAAAGGGAATCTGTTGAATAAATTTTGGAATGAGGGAAACATGGCATTTCATAATAAATGTTCCCTGCTGGATACCTTACACTTACCACTTCCTTCAGAGTGCAATATCTCTGGCAGCCCTTCTTCAGAACATTCAAACCAAATGGATCATGGGTATAAACACACTCATTTGAAATAGCCTTGTCTTCCTTTGGAAGCAAAACAAATTACAATTAAAAAAGCATGTTTTATATATGTTCCATATTTTTACATATGTTCCATGTCCTTTTGCCAGCCAATAAATGTTCAAAGAGAGGCAAAGTTATAAGGAGAGCTACAAACAGGAAAAGCAGTTTCCTCTCTGACAGACAAGAGCAATTATGCTTTTCAAGATAGCACTCTAGTTCACCTCACAAAGAGAAAGAACAAGGAAGACACAACAGAAATCATGTTGCAGGCAGTTTTTTTCCCCCTCCTTTTTTGATTAAGAGCCAACACATCACAAGGCAGTCATTTATTCTGAATAGAGATGGGGAAGAAGGCAATTTTAGAGAACTTTAGAGAATTCCATTGTAAATTCACTTATTTCAGCAGAACAATATTATAGAACAACAGAGGTTTCAACATAATTTTGTATTCTGCTTTTTAAATACACAATTTCAGAAAACCTTGCATGAAAAACTCTTTTTCTTTTTTTCTTTTTAAGTAAGGAACATTTCAAGGAATAACTGGGGCTTGTTCCAAAGAACTGGAATATCTAGAATGAAAGCAGCAATCAAGTCACTGTTAACAGTGTTCCATAAAACAGTATTTTGCACATACAATGACTTTAAGAATATGCATTTGCTGTTTCCACAGCCTACAAATTTGTGTGGTTGTTCTAAGGTAAATCATCTTTGATACTATTGAAGTACAACCTGCACTGTAACATGGCTGTACATTTTAAAGTCCTTGGAAATCACTATTGTCTCAATTGCTGTAATCAACCCACTGTTCCCTAATATTAATGCTTTTAATGCTAATATTAATGCTATTCATTAGCATTGCATATTCATGCTATCCAATAGCATTGAATATTCATGCTTTTTATTAGCATTATTATTAGCATTAATGTTTCCAATGAATGGGTCACTAAATACAATTGCCCTTGCACAGTATAATCTCCATACAGAAAAATCAGGGCCAGTTACCATAATTTGGCTCCCAGGAGGACAAACACTGCTATTAAAGAGCTCACAATCCACACAAGAACCCTGTAATAAAAGCCAAAGATAAGAAATAATTAATTGATTAACAGACTTTTTAAAAATGTAGCACTGCTAAACTTATAGCTGCCCTCAAAGCTGCCAGATTGAAGAAAGATACTCTGACTGTAGATTATGCACAGGCAAAATTTATTTAAAACAGAATCGCACAATCATCTATTCTCCTCCAACGCTGAACATAAAGATAATGTAGACTGATATGTTATTGCATGGACACCTTCATTGTTCTGCTCAGTGATAAATCCATTAAAAATCTTCCATGATCACACAGAAAACAGGCATCTAAGAAGAAGTTAAAATATGGTGCACTCAGGAATTTTATTGAGTTCCTGTGTTTTCTGACCTGTATATGCTTTATTACAAGACTACATTACACCATCAGTGTTAGTCTGGTAATAAAACATCTGCAGGAAAACAACCTACAGAATACACCAAGAACTCAACAGGTTAACCTCAGCTACATGGATTCTCTAGTATTGGAAGGAATTTTATTTCTGATATTTTTCAGCTGTTTTAACTGACTTTTTAATTTTAATTTAATTAATTTAATTTAGTTTAATTTTAAAAACCACTGGTTGCTGGGGAATGAGAAATATGAATATCAAGTCATTACCTGCTTTGCTGGATAAATTGAATGCATTGTAGCCTTATAAGATTTAAGAGAGCAACTCAGTAGACCAGCAACTCAGGAACACTTAGCACTTCATTCTAGCTCCTAAGGAGCTTGCAACAACAAAACTTGAACATTTTATTATGTCTACAGAGGGACATGTTGCTTCCTCAGATCAGCCTGATTGTGGACCAGTCACCTCGACAATTTAGGTAAAAACTGTTTGACCCTCTTTCCTCAGGGCTACAATTATGAGAAAAATTATATCTGCCAAATGTTTTCTTGCTCTGAGCTAAAGATTGCTCCTGAATTCTTTGAGGATAACATACATTCTCTCTGTTTATCCCCATCTTACCCCCTTCTACTTCCTCTCTGGGAAGAATACAATCAAGATAAAGTGAGGTACTAATACCACTCTATAAAGCCTTAGTAAGACCACACCCAGAATATTGCATCCAGTTTTGGTCACCACACTATAAAAAGATGTTGAGACTCTGGAAAGAGTATTGAGAAAAGCAACAAAGATGATTATGGGACTGGAGGCTAAAACATACGAAGAATGGTTGCAGGAACTGGGCACAGCTAGTCTAGTGAAGAGAAGGACCAAGGGAAACATGATAACAATGTTCCAATATTTGAGGGGCTGCCACAGAGAGGAGCGGGGGTCAAACTATTTTCCAAAGCACTTGAAGGCCAGACAAGGAACAATGGATGGAAACTAATCAAGGAAAAATTCAAGCTAGAAATTAAAAGAAATTTTCTGACAGCGAGAGCAATCAATCGATGGAACAGCTTTCCTTCAGAAGTTGTGGGAGCTTCATCACTTGAAGCTTTCAAGAAGAGACTGGAATGCCATCTGTCAGAAATGACATAGGGTCTCCTGCTTGGAGGGGATTGGACTAGATGATCAACAAGGTCCCTTCCAACTCTGTTAATCTGTTATATCCTACAATGCTTAATGAGTGGCCTAGCAGTAAGTTGTACTGTGCAAAAAAATTTCCTCTAGGTTCCTGAAAGATTTCTCCCTGGACAAATATTTTTCTTCTAACACCTCATTCCCCAGGAACTTTAAATTTCTTTTGAGATATTGAGTCCAAAAGGGCAGAAGGGGCTGCCACTGTGGTGCTTTTTAGTACCCTCCTCTCCATTGCTCTGCAGTTATCACTGCTTCCAGATTTTTTTTGGGGGGGGGGAGTTCTTCTTTTGAGGTCTTCCTCTGTGATTTTATTTGAAACTTGGGAAGCTTGGGACTCTCCATATCACTGGAGAAATGATATTTTGGTTTCAATTTCATTGCTTTTTCTCTTTCTCACTCTCACTTTTTGTTATTTTATTATTATTTTTTCTCTCTCTGTACTATTAAAGAAAGAAAGAAAAAAATCCTGTTCAAAACAGCCCTAAAATCAGTGGAGAACTTTGGCTCCATCCCACTTCATCCATCTGAATTTCACTAAATGTTTTCCTTTGTGGAAAAGGGAAATTGGACTTTTCAAACAGGACAAATATCTGACAAATGCAGAGGAAATATTCAGCACGACATTATAGCAAAAACGCCGTTTATTTTCTAGTACACTTACAAGTATTCTAATACAATTTTGCCATATTTCTTTCCGCTGCTTAAAATCATACTAAGCATCTTAAAGATTATACTCTCCTTTTATAGCTTGTAGGTAACATAGGGGAGAATTGGTCTAATAATTTATTTTAAATGAATACATATGTCCTGTAGTATCCACGGGAGCAACTGCAACAGGCCCTATGTAAGATCAAGATTTAGAAGCCTGATTGCTTCTCTGTATTGGCAACAGGAAGCAGATGTTTTCAGAAAGGTGCTGAATCCACATCAGGCTAACTTAGAGAGGCTGAGTCAACAGGAAAGGCTAGTTCTGACAGGAAATGCAATATAGTAGCCTCTGAAGAGCCAAATTGCTTTTGAGGTTAAAAATAGTCTAGGAATATTGTGTATAGAGACAAACATTCATTATCTTTTAGACTTGGGGTAAAGGGAGAAAATGCATGGGAAAAGAGCTGAATTTGCAGGAAAAGTACATGGCGAAAATGGCTATTGGAATTGGACTGGTGGGTCCACAAGTCACCATTTCACACCCAACAAACAAACTGGGTTTGTCTTGAAAGAATGTAGCCTTTTCTCATCACCCCTGATCTTTCCATCTAATGCATGGGAAAAACTTATACAAGAGAAAGAACAGATTGAACATCCTTGGTTTACCTCCACAACTTTATAATTTACTTCATTACACTTCTTCGGCAGAATCGGGAGTATTGATGAAGGAATCAAGATACCATCCAAAGTATGAATAATACCATTTGAGGCCAATATATCCCGTTTGTTTATCGGAACCTTGGAATTATCCAACAGGATCCTTCCCTGGAGTAAGAAAATAAAAAGCATTTGCTCACTGCATTGCCAGAAGCCTTTGAAATACATCTGTGCAAGGTAGAACCTGTCAAAGTGCTGGGATAACTGCTTTTGCAGTAGAAAAGTGAAAAGTATTTCCTCAATAGTGGAGAGAGCTATACATAAAAAGAATTTGAACATAAACCTGCTAGCTACTGTCCGTGCAATGTAGTCAGAATCATGGGCAACTTCTCCAGTCCCCCGTCAGACAGGATACTAATATTCTAGGAATTTCAATGTAATAGTACTTACATCGTTACTGATCTCAACTGTCAGCAGTTGATTTGCCATGGTCAGAATATGTGGCATCATTATTAGTCTTTCTATATAGACCTGGAAAAGATTTATTCAGATATTTATTTGATTTATATAGCTCTCCATCTCATATACAATTAACATTCTCAGGTATTCAGGCCTTGGACCAATATAGTTCATTAGAGTCAGGGAAATGCTTGGGTTGCTGGCTGCTTTCTCACTGGAGGTTCATCTGGATGAAGTTTTTCTGATGGAGTCACAACCCTTTCCATGGTTTTGATCCAAACAAGACTCCACCCATGGTCATGTGTCGTCTCTTAGACATTGACTGAAATTACGTCTCATTGGCAACAATGCAATTACTTAAGAATAAATATGGAGATGGTCCAATTATAATTCTGAACTGAAAATTACAAGATACAGGAGACAATTTCAGGAGACAATCCAGTATTGCCTATATAAGACACATTAAATGGTCTGAGAACAGCTAATGTAAACTAATCTAGTTTACAAATGGACATGAGAAGTTTCTGCCTGGGAGAATGTTTTAAGATTAAGATCATCATCATTTAAGATTAAGATCATCATCATCATCATTATCTATCCTCTGCAAGATGGAGGCCTTTCCTACATGTTTCCAACCTCATCTGCATAAAGAGGCCATGCAGAAGATTAAGATGCATATTTAAAACTAAATAATGAAGTCACAAACAGAGGTTTCTTACTGGGCAAAATGAAAACTGCCCCTGTTTGATTTAATTAGTTTTCAAGAAATAGATTTAGTTTAACCATTACAAATTACTACCTCTTTTGAAAAGACTTGTGTTAGCATGGCGTAAATGGCATGTTTGTTCCTTCTGTTCTATTATTCTTGCGCTACTTCCCTAAAGAAAGGGAATGTGTCTCAAGCAATAGGTTTAGGTTTAGGTTTATTGAATTTATATACCGCCCCTCTCCCGAAGGACTCGGGGCGATGAACAGCCAATATAAAAACAAATAAAAATACAAAATTTAAAACAATACTAAAAGAAATATATTTAAAGGCTGACAT
>JANHFN010008283.1:6662-17100 GCA_032468175.1 Toxicocalamus goodenoughensis
TGGCCGGGTTGAGTTGGAGCCTGTTTACTCCCATCCAGACCTGCACGGCCTCCAGACACTGGGACATCACTTCAAGGTATATATAAGTATAGTGGCCCTGTATTTGTGAACCACTGTTTACAGGTTGTCAAATAAATATTTGGGGCAAGGTAGTGTATATTTGGGAGTGTACAAAACAGCATTTCAGTTTTATACTTTAACAACATATCAGAATTGGAAGGGACTATGGAGATCTGCTAGTCCAATCCCCTGCTCAAGTAGAATACCCTATACCATTCTGGACAAATGGCTGTCCAATCTCTTCTCAAAAACCTCCCATGATGGAACACTTACAACTTCTGAAGGCAAGCAGTTCCACTGGTTAATTTTGTTCTCATAGGGAGTTTCTCCTTAGTTCCAGGTTGCTTCTCTCCTTGATTAGTTTCCATCCATTGCTTCTTGTCCTGCCTTCTGGTGCTTTGGAGAATAGACTCTTCTTTGTGGCAACCCCTCAAATAGTGGAACACCGCTATCATGTCACCCTTAGTTCTTCTTTTCACTAGACTAGACATATCCAATTCTTTATATGCTTTAACCTCTGGTCCCTTAATCATCTTTGTTGCTCTTCTCTGTAGTCTTTCTGGAGTTTCAACATCTTTTTTATATTGTGGCAACCAAAACTGGATGCAATATTCCAAGTGTGGATTTACCAAGACATTATAAAGTGGTACTAACACTTCAAATGATGTTGATTAATATTAGTATCATAACTGTACTTGATGAACATGGTGAAATTTGAGAATATTTCATACTTTAGGCAACCCTGGTAGCTGAATATCCTTGTCTAATTCACATACGATATTTTCTGGTGTTAAAATCCTACTTAATTATAATAATAATTAATAATAATAATATAGCATGATGCTAAGCTCGTTCTCCTGTCACAGCTTTAGTTACATGAACGTTGAAATTTTTTGCTTCAAATTTTGATGAACTGCAAACCTTTGTATCATTTGACAGTGACTAATTTTAATGGTAATTTTTGGAAATAAGCCATCTTTGTAAAATATGGATTAAACTGGCTTGCTTTCACTAACCAAATGAAAGATGAATGGCATTTTGATGGTTTGTGTAATCAAATCAACTACTTAATTAAAAATGAAGGTTAAAGCTTTGAAGTCCTTCTAGCTTATGTCTCTGATTATTTAAGGACTTTGGGATAATGCAGTAAAATTCCAATATTAAACACATGCACGAGGATGTGATTCAGTATATTAAGGATAATTACATGACTTTAAAGCAAAGGCAAATATGATATTACATTATCTTGCAAAGTGATCTTAATGGATTATAAAGACTTCTAGAAAGGGGTTTCAATAATAAATGAGAACCAAAATTGATATTGCTTGTACAATTAAAGCAGCTACTTGTCTATAGTGATGATTAAGTACAAGAATAATTGAGGCTTTATGGAGTGAAGGAAGTAAGATTAATCTCAGGGACGAATTTGGCAGAGGGGGGTGAAGAAGGGATTAAATCAGGCTGTTAAAACTAGATTCTTCTCATTTTCTGAGAATGTGTGGTGATATGCATATCTTGATGGAGAGCTATTTTTGTCCATTCACAACAAAGAGAGTCAACGGAAGGCTCTGATTATTGCCATCTTGGACAGAAGGGAACCTAGTCAATAGTAATTGCATCATCTGATTGCGTAAAATAGGGAGAATATTCCTTTTGCAATGCTTGTGCAACAGAGAGACTTTTTATGCATGGGTTATTAGGTCAGACACAGCTGGCACTATCCCACCCTTATCTTCAGTGGTGGAAATATGCTGCTTGGGAATGGGACACTGCTTGTCTTTCTCAGCTGTATTTTTCTTTGCTGCCCTTTTGCCTTTCTGCAGGGTAGAACTACATCCTTCAATTGCAACTTCATTTATGTATCTCCTTAAAGGGAGATTTGTTTCTTGACTGGGTGATGTAAAGAGGCTTTTAATTTTTTTTCCTTTTTTTTTTAAAAAAAAATGCATTAATAGAACATTGCTGTTGCACCTCGACACCAGTACGATGTTTGAAAACTTTTTGTATACCAGCAAGCTTCTTTTCTGGTTTCACCTGAAGAAAATTAGACATGGCCCATCAAATAATATGAGGCTGCAAAATTCATAAGCCTTGGCCACAGTCTAATGAATGAGGATGATGGATCTTAGGCTTTCAATTCCTGGAAATGGGATAGCTCTTACAGAATAATTGCAGGTGGATAGATCTGATATAATTCCTCCCCCTTGGAAGGTTACCAGTTAATTTTAACTCAGATCTTTTGTGTTCATTTATCAAAGAAAAAGAAGTTCCAGATTTCATTAGTAGAACTATGATGCTACTCTACATTTGTTATCTCTTTATATCAATAATATAATACTCAGCTCCATTCAGTTGCCCCAACCACCCCGATGAAAGAGATTACAGGAATTAAAAGGGAAAAAAATATAGATCGAGTCAGAACACTTTCTGATGGCCCTGCAGTTCTTGATGGGAAATATTAAATTGGTCTGTTCCAAGCATCTGATGAGCCTAATTCGGTTCCAGAAGGAACCTGGCTTGTTCTTGAAGATTAGTTCTGTTGAATAGTCCAAATTGAAGTCCTATTGTGTCCTGGAATGAGAGGGCATTGAGGCCTCTGGATTGGATCACACCCAAGCAGCCCCTCCTTACCCAGGGATCCTGGAACTCTCTTTGGTTTACAGAGGAGTTCAGGGAGATAAGTGTTTGAAAGGTACCTGGAGTTCTACTGAAGACCAATGAGAAGTGAATTAGATCCAATATAGATTAGAACTGCTATTATAACCTACTTTGTGGTGGTAAGAGCAGCAAAATGTCAATATTTCTTTGCCATTTTTATGTCCACAGATCTACCTGATGGTCTTCTTTCAAGTGACCTGACTCCTCCTGGTAGGAGGTAGCTGTTATGTCTACCTATAAGGTTACTCTGAAGAATTGGCAAGGTATCTGAAAGCCAATTAGATTTGTATCAAGTTAAACTATAAGCTTTCAAGCAGTCCTGCGGAGGTGACTGGAATAGGATCTAACTTGGTTATTAGGGAGGAGTTTTTTTCCTGTTGAACCTGATAAAAGTGGTCAGGATTTGTGTAACTATTAGCTTTGCCATCTTTGTTTGAAATCCGTATTCCACAATGTTGGCTAAGGCTTCCAGGAGATAACGTTGGGTCTTGGCAGTAATAAAGGGATGGTCCCGCCATCTCTAAAGGAAGCAGTGGGCTGCCTCTTCTTCATAACAATAATCTCCCTCAAATGACAATTGTCCAGAATCATCCGATGATTTTGTACAGTTGTCATCCAATTTACAATTTTTGCTTTTGGGGGAAGGCAATGGAGAAGTTGATTGTACAGCAGCTTCAGAGGACTCTGCAGAAGCAGATTATCTGAATGTCTTTCAGTCAAGATTCAAGCTAAGGTATGGAGCTGAGAACACATTATTTACTCTCTAGGATGATTTCTAATGGGAATGGGAATGGGGTGGTGTGTGTGTGTGTGTGTGTGTTATTCTTTTGGACCTAGCTGCTTTTGATACTACAGGTAGTCCTCGACTTATGATCACAATTGAGCCCAGAACTTATGTTGGTAAGTGAGAAATTTGCTAAGTGTATTTTGCCCCATTTTATGACTTTTCTTGTTATGTTTGTTAAGTGAATCACTGCTATTATTAAATTAGTAACACGGTTGTTAAGTGAATCTGGATTCCCCATTGACTTTGCTTGTCAGAAGGTCACAGAAGATGGTAACATGATGTCAGGCACTGCAACTGTCATAAATATGAACCAGTTATCAAACATCTGAATATAAATCACATGACCCTGGGAGTGCGGCAATGGTCATAAGTCACTTTTTCCAGTGTCTTTGTAACTTTGAATGGTCATTAAACAAACTATTGTAAGTTGAGGACTACCTGTATTCATCATGATACCCTTTTGGACTGAGTCCAAAATTTGGGGGTGTGCTGCCTACATATGAGACTTTTTTCTGGAGTTCTATTTGTCGATTCTGGAAGATTCTGGAAGAGAAGGGTAAGCTAGAGATCCCATCAACAAAGAAATAGATTTCATGATCAAGCTTTCTTAGTGATTCTCCCCCCTCCTTTGGAACTGCTTGTCTCTGGATACCTGAGCTACCCACTCCTTGTTACATTTTCAAAATTATGGATTCTTGAAGACACTGTTCTTCAAGAAGGCATTTAGAAATGATTGAAAAAATATATTTTCCCTTGGTGGTGGGGATTGATGGCGATTTGTTACTCTTCTTCCAGTTTTACCTCTGTTGTACGTAATACCTTGTAAGCAGTTTAGAGTTCTGGGAAATGGAGAGGTGTGCAAATTGAAGCAATAAAGAAATAAAGAAACCAGTAACGTAGCCTTTTCCAATTCTTAATGCATGGAAGAGGCTCAGTAAATTGTTTTACCACCTACTTTCATTCAATTGCCTTCACCCTTGTTCCGTATTTCATCTCTTGGCGTCCAGATCACAAGGGTAGACAGAAAATACTTTTCATTTACTGTATCAAAGCAAGCTGTTGTCATTGGTCTTTTTGCTCTGTGGCATTCAGTGAATAATTTGAATTACATATCCCCAATGTTTTCTCTATGCCATGTAGTTCCTGCATTAATGTACAGTATCAGAAAGATTAGTAGGCTTTGCTCATAATTGGCCTTTGTTTTGTGATGTTTTAGTTAATTTTCGATAGTTTGATGAACTACATAAAAAAGAAATGTTTAGTAGGTAGGAAGCTGCTCTTAAAGTTAAGGTTGGCATTTCCTACAGCAACTTGAATTTCTTTCTCTCTCCTTATGGTATATTTAGTTGCTTCATATATTAGATAATTTCTATGACTCACTGATTGACCTTAGGCGTCACCAACCTCAGAAAACATTATTCAAATAACAGTGGGTACTAAAACTGTGTGGGCTATTTTGTACAGCTTGGGGGAAAGCTATACGTGGCCTCCATTCTGCTATCAGAATGCCATTCTAATAAGTAGAGAAATCAGTATATAACCCATCATCTCAAAATATACCAAATGCCAATGCTAGTAATGACATTATTAAATATTTATAAAGGCTTTATAGCAATTCTACAAATGCTGTCTTCAATATACAATCTTATTCCAGTATGTTCTCCTTTAAAATCCAGCAATAAAAATATGTTATTTATTTATGTATTAAATTTCTACATTACCCATCTCACCTCAAGTGACTGCCAAATTAGCTGGTTTAAAAGCAGAATTAAGGTGAACACGGGATTATGTTCACCCAAGTCAAGAAATTGGAAATTAAAACAGAGGCCACAATTATAGATATATCTCATGACATTAATGATGCAATACAAAATTTTGACTTAAGTCAATTTGGTAACATTTTTCAGCCAAGGATAAATTTATATTTTGAGAGTAAGTGATGAGTGCATACACAAAATGGCAGGGGTATCTCCTAATTTTCAATATAATTGCCATTGTGGACACGAGCAGTGAGAAAACACATGAGAAGTCAAATCAGTCCAGAAAGAATCCCATTTGCATAAAACCTTTGTGGGGAAGGTTGTATAAGATCTGCACCCGGTGAATAATTTCTGCTTCCCCCGGATTTAGGCTGACTGAACAAGGGAAAGTAAGAGTAGGTGGAAAACTAATTATAGATAAACATAGCTTTGACTCTACGGTGTCATTATTGATTGTGGGGTACTTATTTGTCAAGGTAGCAACCTCAGTTTCTAAAATCTCTGTTTGTGGAATTTTTCTGAATTTGAGATAGCCTTAATTCTGAACTTGTTCTATTGAATTTCCTTGATTTTATCAGTATTGATTTATAGTTCCAAGCTTTTTCCCTGGTTTCTGGTAAATCAGCTTGTGTGATAAATAGGATTTGTTAATGATGCATAGTTCATATTTTTAATGTTTCCAACAGTAAACATAATTAATCATGTTTCTTAATGAGAAGAAATTAGTATAGTAATTGGTTGATTATATGCCATCAAGTTGACATTGACTATTAGCAGCCAAATAGATTTCTTGTCTCCTTTTGAATGTTGTGCTTATATACTCATGAAAAAATGGAGCCTTGGCTTCTGATTGGACATTAACCAAATGCATAGCAGTTAAAATATATATGCAACATAAACCACTGTGCAATATGTAGTTAATCCATATCTTTTTTCCCCTGCAGGTTCCAGTTGCACATTGTTTAGGACCCATAGGACATTACAAGAGAAAGTTCTGTTCTGTGTGCAGAAAGCAGTTGGAAAGTCCAGCATTTCGCTGTGAAGGTAAGCTCCAAAAAGAATGGATTATACTACTAATCAGCATAGCTTAATTTCATTGTTAACTCCTTTTCCCTGATTCCAATCTATGTTTTTCTATGAAAAGAAAATGTTTGAGTGTTTCTTTGATCTTTAAAGGAAGTCTGAAGACTTGGTGGGAAAAAAATCAAAAGAAAACCTGTATTCTCCTTTGCAATGGAATTGTTTTCAACAATGAAACATATTCCTTTGTGTTTCATGGCATTCACCATTGAATGGGGAACTTACTCTTGTTGTGTATAAGAATTAGAATTAGAATACTTTATTTGGCCAAGTGTCAGACAAGGAATTTGTCTCTGATGCAAAAATTTTCAGTGTACATGCAAAACAACATTCATCCTCCTCCTCCTCATCGTCCTCCCCATCCCAATAGGGTACGAGTAAAGAAGATAATAAGGATAAATGATAATAATACAGCCATACTACATTGGTAAATATATTGTACTAAAGGTGGACCCCAACCTTTTGGGTACCAGGGACTGGTTCTGTGGAGAAAGGTTCTTCCATGGACTGGAAGGGGTGTGGTTTCATGTGCTGCTTGCATCCTGCTACTGGCAGATTCGCTTTGTATGCACAACCTGGTTTCTAGTATGCCGTGGACCGATGCCGGTCCATGGATTCCGGGTTGGGACCCCTGCTGTACATAGACGTTAAGACAGCACTGTGAAATTTAACTGGTTAGCAGATCACCTAATTTAAATAACTTTTAAATTCGCATTCACAATAACCTTATTTACAAGTTTTACAACGGTAAAACAGTTGTAATATTTTTTTAAAGGTTATCCTGAAAAAAGGAAGTATAGAGGAATATAGAGATGCACGTGGGTAAACAGATGCAGAGGGAAGTTCATTTTGCTTTCCCCCATTTATTTTCAGTATGTGAGATACACGTACACACAGACTGTGCCCCCTTTGCTAGCAGTGATTGTCGTCAGTGCCATCAAGACGGTCATCAAAATCATGTAAGTATACCTTTACCTAGTTACATTTTTATCAAAGTAGCAAAACATGAAATGTTATCTACAGTATGCACTGTTAGAAGGAAAAAACTAAAACAAGAACAAAAAGAAATCAGAAAAAATGAAAAATTGCTTGTGATTGTGTATGCCCTTTGTATGTATGAGTGAATTTTACATACCCCATGTAAACATATACATAAATATTAAACACTATTGTAAAACATCATTAATATAGTTAATTAATGGTGATGAATTTCAATAAATTCCCCAAGCTCTTTGTTGTTAGATTACTTTTTCAGCTAAATAAATTTCCCACGTCTTTAAATATTGCTGATTCAATTAAAAATGTATCCTACCTTTTCAATGTTTTCCAGTAACAAATTTGGTAGATAACAACAAAAAATAATTTGTATCCAGAGTCATACAAGCGCTATATAGAAATTTGATAAATAAATAAATAATAAATGAGCAATGTTGCCACATTTTTTTGAAACTTTTGACCCAAGAAAATAACTAGTAGAGCATTGTTACTAAAGTCGTAACCAATTTTATCTGTTGACAAATCTAAGTTAAAATCTATTCAATGATAGCTTAAAAGATCCTATTTTAGTAGATTTCAGATGCAACAGGCAGAATTTCCATCCAATCTTCTTTTTGATATAGCAGGAATGTCCTGCTGAAACAATCTGGACATAATAATTAATATAAAGTGCAAAAGGACATAATAATTTTTCCTTCTTTGCATTGCTGAAAGTCCTTTACATAATAATATCATTAATAAGATAAGATAAATTATGCCACCATCTCCTCCATTTAAGCCACTATGGAAATAGTAAATCAATGCAAATTACATAATTAGTATTTAAAAAATATTTAGAAAGAGCAAATATGCCAGCCTACGTATGATGCATTAAATTAAGCATTCATTGCATAATGTAGTGAAAGTTTAGAGTTTAGTGCCTCTTGGGGATTGCTGTCACAGACAATTCAATGCCACAGCGAGCTCCAGTGACATTCATGAAGTTCAATTCCAAACCTCACCTCCCAGAGTTTACTGAGTTTTAAAAAAATAAATATACTCAATATAATTCTATATTTAAGAGATGCACCAGATTTTAAATGAAGGGTGCATGCATTGATTTTCAGATACAATTTATGGTCATAGTTGATGAGATCCGGTCAACTTATGAAGGAATGGCTGATTTCAATTCATTTGAAAGAAATTAGGGCTATGAACAATCCTTTTCCATAATTATTTGGGTTTGCTTTGAATAACATGGGAAATAAATTTGCTTAGCGATACATAAAACAAAAATTTTTTCTAAGTCTTTAACATATAGATGAATAACTGGCTGTTCAATATTGTCATTAAGATTGCTGAAAGTATATTTTACTTGACTTTCTGTATGATCTTAGATTCTTCAGATATGATAATGTAACTACTTTAAGGATTTAACGTCCTGTGAGGCTTTAAAAATGTTTGATAATAATAGCAACAATAATTTATTTATTAAATGATAACAATAGATTATTATATATATATGTGATACATACACACACATACACACACACACACACACACACACACACACACACACATACTTACTTACTATACACAGGTAGTCCTCAACTTACCTCAGTTTATTCAGTGACTATTTGAAGTTATAGTGGCTCTGAAAAAAGTGACTTATGACCATTTTTCACATAACCATTGCAGCATCCCCATTGTCATGTGATCAAAATTCAGACCCTTGGCAGCTGACTCATATTTATGACAGTTGCAGTATTTCTGCATCATGAAATCTGAAACCTTCTGACAAGCAAAGTTAATGGGAGAAAGCTGGATTAACAACCATGTTGCTAACTTAATAACTGCAGTGATTCATTTAACAACTGTAGCAAGAAAGGTCATAAAATGGGGCAAAACTCACTGAACAACTCTCGCTTAGCACAGAAATTTTGGGCTCAATTGTGGTTTTATGTCCAGGACTATCCTACTGCTTAAATCCCAGTGATCCTGGGTGGTTACTCTGGTAAAATCAGTAAAGATTCTTTTGACTCAAACTTCACTTAACTCTTGATGATTGGCTGTCTGTTGGGATTTCTTTGGCAGCAACACAGAAATAATTTGCCTCTGCTTTCCTCTGAGATATTCTTAAAAAATATTTCTCGTATTGTCTGTTGGGTAGTTTTTGGATACTTTCCCATCCAAGGACCCGTGTTTGACCCTGTTAGGGCAAAATGTTATGATGCCCTCTTAACGTAATTCTTGTGATTCTGCTTTATAGGATATGTACCATCATCACTGGAGGGAGGGAAACCTTCCATCAGGCTCACGTTGCAAAGTTTGTAAGAAAACCTGTGGGTCTTCTGACGTGCTCTCGGGTATGAGATGTGAATGGTGTGGCATCCTGGTAAGTATATTAAGGCTTAGGCAAATCTCCAAGGAAACACAGGTTAAATATATTCAAAGGAAAGAAAGTTATCTGTGGAGATTCTCAGTCACTCAGGTCATGGTTGTCCCAAAGGTGCTTTTTCAAGAGGCAACAAGATTTTTGGTTTTTTTTAAAAGACGTTTTCCTTCTCATCTTCATCTCAGAAGCTTCTTCATCTCTGACTGGATAGTGGGGAATGGAAGGATTTAAGAATGCAAATGACCAGCTGTCTGCAAGGAGTATAAATCCTTCCATTCCAGTCAGAGCTGAAGAAGCTTCTTGGATGAGAAGCGAAGTGTCTTCAAAGAAAATCTAGAAAGTCCAGTTGCCTCTTGAAAGAGCACCTTTGGGATAGAAAAAAAAGTTGTTCTCCAAAAGATCTTTACTATAACTGTGCGAAACAAAACACAATATTGAAATGTGTGTGAAACTGCAAAGCATCTACTCTGGGAAACCATCATGGCCTTTGTGGTGTTCCCTAGATTAAAATACAAAATTGTTATTTAAATTCATAGAAGAGTATTGGTACAACATAAAATTAGAGATTAAATGTTTAGCCTTCAAAGCAGAACATTTGTTTCTTCTTCTTTTTTTAATATAAATTTTATTTGGGTTTTCATAAAACAATACAAATAAAACATCTTTTTTTTGAGAATAGCATGATCCCGGGTTATCACTTCTCCATACAGACACAAACTCAAT
>JANHFN010008284.1:4928-19224 GCA_032468175.1 Toxicocalamus goodenoughensis
TCCAGGAGATCCTATATCATTTCAGACAGGTGGCCGTCCAGTCTCTTCTTAAAAACCTCCAGTTATGGAGCACCCACAACTTCTAGTGGCAAGCTGTTCCACTGGTTAATTGTCCTCGCTGTTCAGAAGTTTCTTCTTAATTCCAAGCGGCTTCTCTCCTTGGTTAAGTTTCCACCTGTTGTTTCTTATCTTAACTTCTGGTACTTTGGAAAATAAGTTGACCCTTCAAAGACTGGAATACTGCTAACCTTATTCGTCTTTTCTTTAAACTGGCCAGACCCAAATCCTGCAACCGTTCTGCCTATGTTTTCATCTCCAGGCCTTTAATCCTCCTAGTTAGCTCTTCTCTGCACTTTTTCCAAAGTCTCAACCTCTTTTCTTTTCTTTTTTTTGTAATGGGGGTGACCAAAACTGGATGCAGGATTCCAGGTGTGATCAGGCAAAAGGTAGCAGAAGGAGACACCCAATTGCAACCTAACAACATTTTGCAGTGTTTAAGGAGTGCACAAGGTCTATGATTCATAGTTTGGGGCTTTGCAATAATGTAGATGTTACTGTTACACACAGTAGTATCTGCCAGAGGTCCAATGTGCCCCAACTCTCCCCTCTCTCTCTTTTTAATTTTTAATCTTATTTTTTATATACAGTAATTCCTTTCCATTTCAACCGTGTGTCGACTAGGCATATATTTCGTCTGCTTACAATTGACAATTAATACTTTTCCTTGTCAATATATAACAATAATCACATTTTCATATAAGGAATATGCAATATATTTCTTTTTAACAATCTTCTTGCTTTAGGTATTCATCTGGTCCGTTTAATTTGTTTTGTTTTCTAACCATTGATAAAATAAATCCCATACCATGTAATATTCAGTTTCTTCTTCTTTTCTTTCATTACCAATGCTAAATCTATTCATTTTTGCACATTCAAATATTTTCTCAATTATTTTTCCCTCTTTATTGGTGTGATGACCCAGGGCATGGTACAAAGGTAACACAGTTAAATAAGAAGAGTTCCTTTATTATCTCCAACTTTGCCCCCAATGTCCAGGTTACTTTCCACTCTCTCAGGAACAACCTTTAAGTGGAGTAAATTCAGTCCAAAAACAAAATACATACAAACTGTAACTAAAAATCCAAACAAATCATGCAGTAATTAATGTGACAGGGCAGGAGAAGGAATTCCAGACTTGAAAGGCCAGCAAAACACGCACAGTTGGGATGACTCTAGGAACCCAGATAAGCCTCTACGGTACCAGATAATTCACAATTTGCTCCCAACAACTTTGCTGTGTATAGCTTCCCTTTTTAAACACTGTTTGTCCCAGCTGCAGCTAAAGAAGGCAATCAGGGCCCTTTCCTCCCCCATAAGCCATGTTGCTCCCTTCTCGGTTCCTCCCTGCATGCTCTAGGATGAAGAGGGAGTGAGCCTGGGTCTTCCTCTGAACTCCCTCTCCCTTGTTCTACCTCTCCCCTGCTCTGCCGAGCTGGACTTTGCCCTTCCCCAGTTTCTTCCACCAGCCAACGGAGCCACACTTCCACTCCCTGCCAGCTGCTCGGCCATCCCCTCCGAATCAGATTCCAACAGGGGCATGACAATCGGTATCTTATCCCTTTTCCAATCCTGAGCAAATACAATTCTAGATCAACTCCCCTCTCTTTGATGAAAGCTGCAAAATAATTAAGCCAGGATTAAAAGCGAGCCACCTCTAGATCCGAGGGTGTAAATTTGGCAAGTTTTTGGCATGATCTTCTGCAACCCACAGCTCGGTCCTTCCTTTCGCAGTGTACAACCGTCCGGTAGAAGAGGCCTCCTTGGAATTCCTGCTGACCGATTACGATGTCATCTACGGACGCCGGAAACAGCTGGAACTGGACATCCGAGGGGCATTTCTGCGATTCATGGCTTGCTTGCTCAAAGGCTATCGTGGCTATCTCCGCCCCATCACTCAGGCTCCTTCGGAGAAAACCCGAGATTCCAGCAGTCTGTTTTTCCTGCAGGGTAGGGCTTGACACATTTTGGGGTGATTTTTAGAGCAAGCATCTTCCTCGGGGGAGAGAAAGTCACAATAAAGAGACTTTTGGTAAAACGGTGACTCGGGGAACAAAGACGCCAAACGAGGAAGGGATAAGGAGAGGAAGAACTGTTAGTTAGCAACCCACTCCACGTTGTTGTCAACTCTTAAAATATTCCTCTGGTCTTTTTAGAGCTGCCAACAGAAAGGGAGGGGGGGAGCTGTGTAGCAGCTTGCAAAATCAAAACTGCATTCCATAAATGTTTTCAAAGATAGTAACTAGGTGACTGAAGTTTCTGCACGCAAATATCTAATTAGAAAATATGATGGATGACTCTGGGCTATGGATGTGTCCCATTGGAGAATATGAATTACGATACACCCAGGGGGAAAACCAGGATCAAGAGTGACAGTGAATGATGTGTCTCAGAGTCAGCTGCACTCAGGCAGTGCCGGCATGTTAACTCCTTATAAATCCTTCTGAAATTTTGGAAGTTTGGCTCGAGATTCATGATTTAATTGGGGGTAACTGCCAGAATCATGATGTTGAGAGGAATTTTTGCACATGTTTTCCTCATCTCTTTCCTGCTCCCTTTCCTCGACTTAACTCGAGGTGAGAATAATTACGAGAACCGTGGTGAAAATAAACCTTCTCTCGCTCGGCTCCATCCCTAACAGGCTTCCTGAAGTCCCGCGATCGAGCCTACCACAAATTCTACGGGCAGCTTTTGCGCACGCAGCTCTTCACGCAGTTCATCGAAGAATGCTCCTTCGTCAGCGACCGCCATGCTTGCTTGGAGTTTTTCGATTCCTGCGTCGACAAGGTAGCCGGAAGGGGATCTGAATTTACAATTCGGTTGGGTTTTTATTTTGAAGGATGACTAACTTAATTGAGTCTTTACGGGGCTTGAACTCGGATGTCCCCTGTGTCAACTCCCTATAAATCCTTTTGAAGTCTTGGAAGTTTAGCTCAAGACTCATGATTTAAATGGGGGTAAGTGGAATCCTGACACACTGAAGAAAAAGATGAGAGGTGACCCTTAAGCACAAAATTATTCCCTCACTGTCCTAAAAACTTGAACCTCAGTTGCAAGGGCTAGTAAATAACCCATCGGTTGCTACTAAAAAGAAAGGAAAAGCAATCATAGCTAGTTCTCGACAATGGAGCCGCAAATTTCCGTTGCTAATCAAGACATTTCTTAAGTGCGTTTTGCCCCCATTTTATGGCCTTTCTTAGCCACAGTTTTAAGGGAATCATTACAGTTGTTAAATTGGGAGTGGTATGGTGGCCAAGAGGTGGAGATCTCGCCTCACAATCAGGCTGCTGTGAGTTCGAGCCTAGGTAGAGGCAGATATTTTTCTCTCTCCAGGCACGATGAGAATATATCTGCTGAACAAAACTCCTCATCGGCAACAGGAAGGGCATCTGGCCAGTAAAACACTCTGCTAGCTCCATTCAGTTGCCCAGACTCCACCCTACAAGGGATTATGGGCTCCTTAAAAAGAAGGTGATTAAAATTGTTAAATTAATAACAAAACTGTTAAGTGAATCCAGCTTCCCGGTTGATTTGGCCCGTCAGAAAGTCACAAAAGGGGATCGCATGATCCCCCCCCCCGGGACATTGTGACCGTCATAAATACGAACCAGTCACCAAGCATCCAAATTTTGATCACTTGACCGCAGGGGTGCTGCCCTGGCCTCAAGAGTGACTGTTTTTCAGTGCCGTCATAACTTGGAACGGTTGCTAAACAAGACGTAGAAGCTAAATTTTCAGGGTTTCCTGCTTTGAAGGAAGAAACTTTGGAAGAGTTTTCTACACCAAGAGCCGAGTTTTCTTACCTGCAAGGATCACTACTCTGTCCTACATGTGCAGGTGAAGATCTTGAGATGTTTCCTTCACGGGACGGTTTGCCTCAATTTCAATTTCTTTCTTCTTTTTTTGTTGATTTCAGGTGCAGGTGGATTTAGAGAAAGCAGAGGAAGCCCCTTTGATTGAACTGGACGACACCCAGGGCAGCGAACACACTGTGTTTATCATGCCCCCCGAAGAACCCACCGGGCCCAATGGCTTGGAGCTGCCCCCATGTTACAAGTGAGTGTCCGTGAGTGACTGATGCAGTGGTGGTATTCTACCAGTTCAGCCCAGTTCGGCCCAGCTGGTAGTGCTGATGAGCAGCGGAGACCAAACCGGTTCTATCTGACCCTCTGCTGTTGGGCTCACCAACCTGCCCGGCCTCCATCCCATAACTTTTATGTCCTGCTTGAAGTGCAGCTGCAAGCAGATTGTCAACTAAAAAATACTCCTTTGGTCTTTTTTAGTTGCCAGCATAAAGAGAGTGGGGGAAAGCAGTGCATTCCTTAAATGCTTCAGATAATTGTTAGGCAGCCGAAGCTGTTGGCACGCAAGATTATTACTGGAGAGCATGATTGGTGATTCTTGGCTATGGATGTGTCCCATTGGAGAATATACATCCAGGGGATGGGGGGAAGACCAGGGTCAAGGGGGAAATGAATGATGTGTCTTAGAATCGGCTGCACCCAGGTAACGCAGACATGGTCACTCCTAATAAATCAGTTTTTTTTTAAACTCCGAGAGATGCGGCTAGAGACTTATGATTTGAATGAGGGTGGATTATCGGAGCCCTGACACAGATTGCTGCACGGCAGCTGCTGAAGCGACAGGGGGGAGTGCAGGCTTGTAGGAGGTGAGGCAGAAAGCCTCTGCGCTTGTGCGAAGTGCGTGTTTGGTGCACACACGTGTGCAAAGCGCGCTCACCAAGCCACGCCCACCGAACCGGTGGTAAGAATATTTGAAACGCACCACTGGACTGATGGCCTTCAACTGAGAAGATCCAGGTAGTCCCAACAGTCCGTTTAGTGGCCGTTGCTGCCACTGAGCGAACCCCAAAGACCCAATGAATCTCTGTGAATGTTTTGAATAAAAATCAAGGGGGTTGTCTTTCTGGTTTGTTTGTTTTTTTCCCTTCTTCCCTGACATTTGAGTTGGGTGCCCCTGTAAATCCTTTTTAAGTCCATAAAGGCAAAATCTCTCATTACTCTTCAAGGCCGTATCTCCCTGCACTGCCCCTGCTACCTAGACACATTCAGTTTGGGGGGTGGCCTCCATCTTATTTTATTTTTTTAGATACGACGGCTTTCCGATGCTCCAAACCAAGCTGTTTCAACGGCCTCAGGACCAACTCATGCCCTCCCTGTGCCAAGCCCGAACCAGCGCCCCCAGCAGCCCTGCCCCTCGCCGCACCCAGCAGGTAAATATTGCCGGGTCTCTCTTAGATTTTGCGATCTGATTTCCCGCCTTGGGATTTCTTGGTGGTCTCCCGTCCATATCCGAGTCAGCTCGAGCCCTCCTGAGCAACTCCGGTCTCAAACAATTTTTATCCCCGTCGATTTTTATCCCCCTTTTCTTTAAACAGTGATTTTTATCTCTTGTTTGTTTTTTAAAAACAAACAAACAAACTTGACATTAAACCACCTTCCTTTGTAGGAAATTAAGGTGGCCCAGAAAGTTGCGCATAAATATTCTTCCGTGCCGAATATGTGGGCTAAGTGCCTGCTTGGTCACTGCTACGCTCTCTGGTTTATCATGCTGCCCACTTACGTCCGAATGGCGACCTCGAAGGTACAGGCTCTGCATGTCGCATACGAGGTGCTGAAACAGATGGAGACCAAAGAGGTCGTCTTGCCGGATGAGGTAGGAGCCCCGTTCCTCCGTGGAACGGTTCCCAATGGAACCAGTGTTGTGAGGGCAGGGCAGGCTTCGATGCCTGCAATTTCTAAGGTTTCCAAGCTTTTCTCAATCTTGAGGACTAGTAACTTGGGGAGGGGGTTCTGAAATCCCCCCACCTGGTAAACCAGGATTGGTCCAGCATAGAGAGTGTTTGAGTATGGTTTGTTTATAGTAAATTATCTCACGGGGATCAATCATTGATCTTAAAGTGGTGCGATGGGCCTACTAGAGGTGTCTCGCCTCACAATCAGGAGACTGCGACTTCGATCCTCGGTAGACGCAGATAATTCTCCGGCCACAATGAGAATATTATCTGCTGAACAAAACTCCATATTGGCAACAGAAAGGGCATCCGGCCATTAAAACACTCTGTTAGCTCCATTCAGTTGCCGAAATGATAATGATGATGATCAATCCTTGATCTTCTGATGTCAGGATGGACAGACTCCAGTCCGTAGTGTTGGGATGGGGTGAGGATATGTAGCCCTCCAGATTTTGTAGAACTACAGTTCCCAGCAAACCCATGTTTTCTAATTGGGCATCTTCCCTGCCAGCCTATGGGGTGTTTGAGTATCCTATTCGTCCTGCTAGCCTAGCGCTTCCCAAATCTAGACAGATTACCCCAAATTGGGTCGAAGTGGTTTTTCTTAGCGTAACCCACACACAGATCCATTTCCCAACACATCACGGATGTTTAAAGTGGCATCCCGAAAACCGATGACCGTTCGTTCAGCTACCATTCCAAGTTACGGTGTGACTGAAGACAGGGCTCCATAAACAGTCCTTGAAGTTTCAGTTTCGCTTTCACTTTTGCTTTTACTTTTGCTTTCTCATAAGTGGTTTCCAGTGAAGAAGGAAAGCATTGGGAAGCACTGGGTTACCCAAAACGTGTGGTTCCCCCAGGTGATGTCACACCTGGGCCTTAGTTAGGGATTCCCTCTCTGTTTAACCTAAACTGGGTTTAACTTGAACGGGGAAATTGGCATCCATGCCCTCTTCTGTTTTCTCATTCCAAGGTGTGTTACCGTATCCTGATGCAGCTGTGCGGCCAATACGGGGAACCGATACTCTCCGTCCAAGTCATGCTGGAAATGAAACGGGCCGGGATCGTCCCCAACACCATTACCTATGGCTACTACAACAAGGTACTTCTGCCCCCACCTCCTCGTTTCTCCATTGTGGTTATCTTCTTCTGAGTTTAGCGTGGTTTTTATAAGCAGCCATGAGTTCTCGGCAACGGGGAGCATCAGCGCCATGGTGTGAGTTAAACCCGGGTTTCCTGTCCCGCCTTCCTCTTTCGCCGTAGGCCATTTTGGAGTGCAAATGGCCGTCCAGTAGCCAAGGTGGCCGTCTTCGCTGGGCCAAACTTCGGAACGTCGTCCTAGGGGCCGCCCAGTTCCGGCAACCCCTGCGCCAGCGCCAACGCCAGCAGGAGGCCAAATCTCAGAGTCTCAGCCGTTCCACAGGTACAGTTCTGAAGACGGACAAGGCTCAATTCATCCCCCAGCCAGCACATAACCTCCGTAGCCAAAAGGCTTTAAGATGGGGGAACTACAATTCCCAGAATTCCCCAGCCAGCTTGTCTTAATATGGGTGGACTACAACTCCCAGAATCCCCCAGCCAGCAGGCTTTAAGATGGACGGACTACATTTCCCAGAATTCCCCAACTAGCGTGCTTTAAGATGGACGCATTATATTTCCCAGAATTTCCCAGCTAGCATAATTTAAAATGGGTGCACTACAACTCCCAGAGTCTCCCAGCCAGCATGCTGGTCACATGAGCTAATTCTACTTTATTGTAAGGCTACATTAACAGAATTTTGCAAGTTGGATAGTACAAATCTCCTGCTCTCTCTTTTATACCCCAAGAAACTAGAGGGCAGTTCTGTGATTCTTTCTCTATCTGTTCTACAGCTGGGGCTCAGCAGTCTTTGACTGTTCCCCCTAGGTAGTATCTTTACACCATCTTCCAAGGCCGTTTATTACATAGATAATTCTGCTTCACTCTAAGGCTACTTTACTAGAAGATTGCAGGTCTAAAAATACAAATCTCCCACCATCTGTTTTACAGCCTGAGAAATTCCTTTTCCACCCGTTATGCAGCTCAGGGCTATGCTGTTATCTAATTACAATAACTAACAGCAGCACAGATAAACACCGTGCACCTCACAAATGGAGGGTGGGCTTCCTTTTTTTTTTTTTTTACTGGCAGACAGCAAAGAGGCCACACCTCCGAAATATCAGCCCCGCATCGGCCTCCAGAGGCAGACGACCTGGGCTGGGAGCAGCTTAAGAGAGAGTCTACAACCCACACTCCCGAAGAGTGACAGCCTGAATTTTCCCAAGCAGGACATGCCAGCGGGCACAATCCGGAGTGAGTCTGAATTCAAGAGGAGGGGATTTCGTTTATCCAAGAGGTGTGGAAAATCAGATTTCAATTTTAAAATCTTACAGCAGGGAAAATATTGGACAGCCCCAAAGCTGAAAGCGATAATACGCTATCAACACTTCCTCCCTTGCGTGGGGCGCGGGACGGACCCGGAAGCTCGGAGGGCAGCAGTCTTTCAGACATCAGCAGTTTCTTGATGGATGAGAGCGACAGGTTAACACTGAGCAGTGTGGAGGCTGGACAACAAGAGGGGGCTACTCCGGGGTCAGGCCAGGCTGCTGAAAACCGTCGCCTGGGGAGCACCCCTCGCCGGAGTCTGACCGCCAAACTTCAGCAGTTTTTGTCCCCCATCAAGCGACCTTCTCTGAAACACAGTTCCAGCGGGGAGGTCTCCCATGGGCGCAGCGGATCTGAGCACCGAGAACATCCCTCTCATCAGAGTCCGCGAGAGGGAAACTTGCTGCTCCCCCTGGAGCGTCCAAGATCCACAGCCTCGGAGGTCGGTATCCCCATATAGAATCTCACGTGGAATGTGTTGTCGTGATCTTTTCTCACAGGTCCTTTTTCTCGACTTAACCTGCTCTTTCCTACAACAGAGTTCTGCCTCTCTGGGTAGCGAGTATGATCTCTCAGATACATCCATCTGCAGTTTCAACCTCCGGAAATCCAGTGATCGGTTGTCGGAGCCTCCGGCAGTTGAGGTATCTTTCCCATTCGATCCTGGATTTCCGCGGCGGAAATCCAGGATCCTCAATCTTCCCTATCTGGGAGTCCTTGTTTCACCTGCATTGTTTTACCTCACAGAACGATTATCCTGTCCTTTCAGGTGCTGCTTTCCAGCTGCTCGCGATGCCAGGCTTGCAACTCGCTGGTGTACGACGAAGAGGTGATGGCTGGGTGGAGTTCGGACGACTCTAACCTGAACACCACCTGCCCGTTTTGCGGACGTCTCTTCGTGCCCTTCCTCAGCATTGAGATCCAAGATTTCCAGATGGTTTCCCTCAGGTCCGAGTGCCGATTATTTTTACTTTTCTTAACCTCTGGCATCTTGATCTTACTCCTGACTGTTTCCCGACTGCCCGAGTGCCAGTCGACCATCCTTGACCTCATCATCTCACTTAGAGTTGTGATGGGTTGTTAGGTTTTGTGTATGTGTGTGTGGCTAACATACAAGTGTGAGTATGAAGTATCATGTGAACCCAAAAAACAGTTTAATGCATTAACCAAGTTAAATGTGTCATGAGAAGGAAGACTTACATGCATGGGATATGGTGGTTTTTTTTCCCCACCCTCCATGTAACTTAGCTCACTCACTTGAGCCATCTGCACTGTGTTCAAAACTGTTCGTTCCCTTTTAGCAATGTCGATGTTTCGGACACGAGTTCAGTGTCCTCGGATTGGCCCCGGGACAGCGAAGCCCCCATGCCAGGTGGCCAGGGCCCGGTACTCAGTGATCGGTCCCAGTGTCTCCTGTTGGACGAGGCAGAACCGGATCTGCGGCGGAAATCCAGGAACGGGTCCCTGTGCAATGGCTTCAGCGAATCCCCGGTACGGATGCTTACGTCCTTCCTTTCAGCTTTGGGGGAGCTGAAAAAAGCAGAGGATGCAGAATAGAAGAGATATGGAATCTCATTTAGCGGCCACTCATTCAGTGACGGTTCGAACTTATGACGGCACTGATTGAATTGGTAGCTATCACCAGACTTTGTACATCGAACCATTGCAACCTCTTACAGTCAGGTGATTCTTCGCAGCCTTCCCTGCCAGCTTCCCACAGGCCAGGTCAATGGGGAAGCGTGTAGGAAGTCGAAGGTTGCAGTCACAGGAGGTCCTCACTTAAATGACGACTCCGCTGTCCTTGTTTAAAGACATCCGGGGCTTCCTGAACTGCCGTTGCTAAACAACAGGGCCATTGTTTTATGGATCTGTGACCATGTGGCTTAACAGTGGGAGCTTCTGGCCCACAAGTAGCGTCATTAAATGAGGATTGTGAGAAAGGAATGGAATTAATTAGGATTACAATGCAACATAATTGGATCCTTCTTTCCAGAGTCCGAGATTACAACTCCCATATTCCTGGGGTTTTGGCTGGGGCTGATGGGGAACTAGAACCCCTCCTTTTTCTCCCAGCTGCCTCAGGGTCCTGCCACCCACGTGGAGCAGCTGGCTTTCGCCTACCTCAGCCCCCTGGTCCTGCGTAAGGAGTTGGAGACCCTGCTGGAGAACGAGGGAGCCGTCTTCTTATCTCAGCCTGAATTGGTGGACAACCATCCCATCATTTATTGGAACCTGGTCTGGTATTTCCAACGGTTGGGCCTTGGCAGTGGCCTGCCCCAGCTGCTCCTGGCTTCCAAGCACGTCCAGACGGCCTCCCAGGTAACACATCGCTCCTCCATACAACGACCCTGCGAGGGAGGCGAGGTGGAGAGGGAATCTCGAGAACGTCCCAGAGGAAAAGAGGTCCCTCTTGGGAGATTTTTGAAGAAAAGCCAACTCTTGAGAACGGCTTTTTTTGCGGGAGGCAAGGGGTTGGACTGGATGACCTCGAGGGATCCCTTCCCACACACTTCCCCTCAAAACAGAACCAGCACCCTGGGGAGAAATTCTTAAGCAGAATCCAGTGGATCTCAGACCTTCAATCAGTGTTTCTCCATCTTGGGAACTTTTAAGGCAGGTGGACTCCAACTCCCAGAATTCCCCCGGCGGTCTGGTTGAGGAATTCTGGGAATTGAAGTCTTATTTGCCTTAAAAGCCTCCGAGGTTGAGAAACTGATCCGTTCTGCTTCCTTTTTTTTTTTTTTCCAGGCAACGACTCCAGAGGGCCTTTTTGTCAACATACGCTTGCTCTGGGACGTGCTGAGTTCCGATCCTGACAGCTTTCCCCCTCTCTACGTTCTTTGGAGGCTACACCGTACGTGCGAGAATAGTCAGGGTTTCCTTTGAACTCACGGTGCTTTTGGTTAATGCCGGCTTTCTTGGACTCTTCTCTGGTCCACTTCCCTGGTCCCGCCCAGGACAGAAAACGTCCCTCGGTGGTCGCTAAATGGTGTGAATGATCCGTGGAAATCCTGATGGGTTTGGCTAACCGTAAATAGACAAAGATGGGCCTCGGTGCCTTCCGGTCCTCAGGTAACCACATGTGTGAATGGAGGGAGCATTCTGGATTCTTACGCCAATCTTCTTCCTTTCCCAGGCCAGATTCCCACACAGCTCCAGAATTGGCGCAAGCATAACCACCCGTTCTCGCTCTCCTTCCTGGAAGCGGTCATTAAGTCTCTTGGCCTGGGCGAGGTCCACAAAGCCATCGTCCTTTTCGTAGAAAAGGTGGCAGGCTATGCCAACCCTGGGTTGCTGCAGAGGTAGGTTTTCTTCTCCTGTCTTTTCCCTCCAAAAAAAGTCAATAGCAAAATGCAGGCATCAAATCAGAGGCAGAATGTTCAGCCTCCTTTAACAAATTCATTTATATACATTTGTTTGCAGGTCCTGTTTTTTTTTTTAATTCATCCATCTTCCTCAAAGAGGGTGCTGTACAGTGTAACTTAAAACAATGCATAAAAATTAACGATAAAATGAAGTTAGGGTTAAACGTTTTAAAGTTGCCAACAGAAAGGCAACATTCCATGCATACCTTGCAAAGATTATAACTAAGCGACTGTACACAAAACTCCAGTTGGAGATCATGATTGATGACGCTTGGCTATGGATGTGTTTGGTTGTGGAATATGAATTCTGATACACCCAGAGGGGTGGGTTGGAAACCAGGGTCAAGGGTGACAGTGAATTACGTGTCACAGAACCAGCTACACCCAGGTCATGCCAATGTGCCGCTCCTAATGAATTCTTGGCAGCTTTTTGAAGTTTGGCTCAAGGCTCGTGATTTAATTAGGGCGATCGCTGGAATCCTGACAATGTCAAATTAAACGTCAAAAGGGGAAAATCTTAAGATGGACATTTAATGTTGGGTTATTACAGGTGGGTTGGGAGGGAGGGGGGCTCTCAAGGGACTAGCCGGCCCCCACCATTGTTGGGTCCTTTTCGCTGGTCTTTAAATTTCCCAAATGTTGGCTTTTTTTTTTTTTAGATGGGGGGGGAAGGGAGGGGGGAAAATAAAGCCGTTTTCTCAAGAGCGTCTCCGCCAATGTGAACAAATGGCTCCCTCTTCGTTTCAGGAGCGTTTATCGCGAGTTTTTGTTCCTGAAAATAGCAGCGCTGGGCAGGGAGCATGTGGACATTGGTAAGAAGTTGGAGGGAGATGGACAATGGGGGTTGAAGGGAAGGGGCGTGGACAGACACATCCCTATAATTTGGAGGGCTGGGAGGAGAAGGTTGGCCCCGCTGTAGCATTTGGGGGATCCGTCTGTCCCTTTGGGACTTTTTGGTCGGGCTGCCTCCTTGAGGACTAGCACCTTGGCTGTGCCGAGGGTGATTCATAAAGGGGAAAAAAAGGTCATGGGAATCTCTCATCATAAGCATGAGACCCTTGCTAGTACACAGCATGTTTTATAAAGGGGGGACGGGACAATTTTCCACCTTGAGGACTAGTATCTTGGTGTGCTTCATAAACGAGAGGGAGAAATGCTACCAAGACCTCTCATTTTGAGGACTAGAACCTTGCCCATGCTCAGTATATATTATAGAAGGGGAAAAAATACCCTCAGGCTCTCCCACTATTGAGGACTAGTATCTTACGCACGAACAGTTTGTATTGTCAAATGGGGGGAGGGGGGAAATGCCATTAGGATCTCTCCCCATGGGGACTAGCACCTTTCCCCTGCCCAGTGTGCTTAATGAAAGGGAGTGGGGGAGAAAACATTTAAGATCTCCCACCATGAGGACTAGCCCCTTGCCGTGCCCATTGTGTATCATACAAGGGGGAAGGAAAAAAAAATACGCTACCAGGATCTCCAACTTTGAGGACTAGCAACCCGAGGGCATTTTAACACACAAAAAAAGGAGGGGGGACCCTTTTTTTTTGCAACCATTTTACGACCTTTCCGGCCACTGTCACTAAGCGAATCCTCACCGTTGAGGTTGTTAAGTGAGCCCGTTCTTTCCCCCCACCCGTTGACTTCGCTGGTCAGGAGGTCCGCACAAAGGGAAGGATCGCATCAACCCCCTTGGCAAACACGTTTGTCAAGCGCCTGAAAAACGCCCGTGGTAACTCTGAACGGTCGCTAAATGAAACACCCCCTTTCTCTCTCTCTCTCTCTCTCTCCCCGCAGCCGAATTTGACAAGAAGTACAAATCGGCTTTTTCGAAGCTGGCCAGCAGCATGGGGAAGGAACCCCTCAGGCAGCAGAGGGCCCAGCCCCTCACCACCAAGGCCATCGATTGCCGGAAGAGTTTTGGGGCCAACCTGGAGTGCTAGCGGGAGGGGGCGTCCGGTTGCCTTCCCCCCCCCCCCCAACCCATGCATCTCTCCCTCTCCTGCTGCTGCTGCTGTCTGGGACAAAAGACAAAAAACCAAGGATGAAACTGGAGCTGATACCAAATTCGGGGAGGGGGCACCGCCAAGGTCCCTAGGCTGTTCCCAGCACCCTTCCCTGGGCCCTTCGGAGTGGGGGAGTGTGCGTGCAGGGGGGGGGTCCCAAAATGGAGATGAGGGACCCTTCCTTTCACCCCTTGGAGCTGCTGTGTTGCCCTCGTCCCCCCAAGAAATTGGAGAGGGATTGGGGGGGGAGGGGGGATTTCCTGGCTCACCTCTGCACTTTGCACATGCCTAGGGGCTCAGGCTTCCCACACACACACATAGGCACCCCAAATTTCTCCTGCCTTCCCCCCCCCCCCCACTCCCCAAAAAATCTGGATCTTGGTCTTTTTTTGTGTGCACAGTGTCAGTTGCAGAATTGGGGTGGAGTGGAGTGGGGCGGGGCACAGTTATGCCCTGCCCACTCCATGAAGAATGACGCCCCTCAGGTCGCCCCGCCCACCCCTTTCTCTTCCGCCCCTCCCAATTCATGGGGGGGGGGAGTTAATTGGGGAGGGGGTTGTCCCTTCCCTCCCTCCCCCTCTCTCGCTTTGTGATTTTGTTTTTAGTATTATTTTTACCGTCAGTGTTATATGAAAAGGAGGGGGGGGAAAGGAACATAAAATGGAAAAGAAGCTATTTTGTAAATTTATTTATTACAGAGGCCCCC
>JANHFN010008286.1:6355-25402 GCA_032468175.1 Toxicocalamus goodenoughensis
ACTGGAGAACATGATTGATGACTCTTGGCTATGGATGTGTCCCATTGGAGAATATGAATTATGATACACCCAGAGGGTGAGGGGAAAACCAGGGTCCAAGGGTGACAATGAATTATGTGGTCTCAGAGTTGGCTACACCCAGGCAGTGCTGGACATGTTAACTCCTAATAAATCCTTTTGAAGATTTGGAAGTTTGGCTTGAGACTCATGATTTAATTGGGGTAACTGCCGGAATCCTGACAAACATAATCCAAGTCCTGGATCGAACGAAACCATGGGTTGGATCGAACCCATGGCTTACTTAGGAATCAGTACTGTTTTACATTCAAGTAGCCCATTGTGTTTAGGAAATCAATAAGAAATTTACCACTAAAGGAGAACCTGGTAAGAGGTGGGAGCTGCACTCGGTTCTTTCTGAATGTTTATGGATTTCTGGTGACCATGGTTCTCTTGGTAATTTTACTTGCTATTGTTTGTTGTCATTTCCCTTAAAATCCCACTCCCTTCCCTTAAAATCTAATTGAGCTGAAGAAGTTTCTGGGCTGAGAAAAGAAATGTCTTCAAAGAAAAAAAAATGAGAAAGTCCAGTTGCCTCTTGAAAAAAAAAGCACCTTTGGGACTCATTCCCTTCCCTTCCCTTAAAATCTAAATATCCTGAATTATATGGCTTTGAATCCCTTATAGATCAAAGGCGGGGGTGGGTGGGAATATTATGAACCCCATCTCTTTATTGTTAATCTTTTCTCTTTTTCCTGAAACAGGAGGGTGAAAAAAAAGGAATGCAATTACAGAAAGCCAGCCAAGAAAGGAAGGAAAGGGAGGGTGAAACCATTCCTGGAATGAAATAAATAAAAGGTGAAACTTGATCAAAGGACACACACCAAGGTGATGCCGTACTTAGATGGACATCTGACCATTTTGAGGCAATGTGGGTTTTGTAACAAGATCATGCAAGGGAAGGGAAAATGTGGTTCGTTGGTGCTGGAGAATCAGAAAAGGATGACTTTCAAGAGACAGAAGAGATGAAGCTGGAATAAAAGGAGCTGTACATACAGGGATGGGCTGCTGGGGGTTTAGGCCGACTAGATCACGCCCACCATGGCCACGCCCACCCAGCAACCGGTCAGAGAATCCTTGGCTAAATTTTTTGAAGCCCACCCCTGTAGTCCTTGACTTACAGCCCACCATGGAGCCCAAAATTTCCGTTGCTAAGCGAGACGTGTGTTGCGTGAATTTTGCCCCATTTGGTGGCCTTGCTTGCCACACTTGTGTTAAGTGAATCACTGCTCTTATCAAGTTAGCAACACGGGTGCTGAACGAATCTGGTTTCCCCATT
Source organism: Toxicocalamus goodenoughensis (assembly GCA_032468175.1). Lineage (NCBI taxonomy): Eukaryota > Metazoa > Chordata > Lepidosauria > Squamata > Elapidae > Toxicocalamus > Toxicocalamus goodenoughensis. Next base: position 7,692 of record JANHFN010008286.1, read on the forward strand.
GACTTGCCAGAAGGTCTCAAAAAGGGATCACGTGGCTCAGGGATGCAGCAACCATGTAAATAGGAGTCCGTGGCCAAGCGTGTGAATTTTGATCACGTGACCACGAGGATGCCGCAACAGTCCTAAATGTGAAAAATAGTCAGAAGTCCCTTTTTTTTTTTTCAGTGCTGTTGAATAGTCCTTGGAATGAACTGTTGCAAATCGAATCAAATGCAATTGGCATCCTTCAGTCTCCAGAGACGATCATGTTATGTTATATTATATTATCGTGTTATGAAACCGGTAACTGCCACTTCCCATGTTGTTTCAATGCTGTATGCAAAATTGGAGTGCCCTTTCCAGAGCCTGAGGACTGGGTAATTTAATATGGAGGGTAAACTGTTACCCAAGCAGATTCCCCCCTCTCCATGTCACTGGAATAGTTTAATGGAATGACAGAGCCCATACAATTAGTTCCGACTGCATCGCAGGAGTTACCAGAATGTGATTATACAGAGTCACGAACTGCTTCCAGGACTCCGGCTCTGGATTTTGCCTCGAGGTTGACTCCTGAAACCTTTTCCAAGAATAGATAGAGCCACAAGGCAGTGGAGATTTGAAATCAGGCTTCCCTTTCTCCTAGAAGATGGTTCTGCCGTTTTATCTGCCCTTTCCCGCCTTCAAAACTGTTGACCATCTTCTCCTGTAACCTTGGAAAGGGGTCCTTACGAGGTGCTACCAGCTGTGTGAGCTGGACCAAGGTTTTTAAAGGAGGTATTACTCCTCCGATGTTGCAAATCAAGGACTACCCATATTCATGAGTGATTGCAGGTTGGTGAGTCAAGCTTTAGAAAGCAAAAAGATTGTCCCCCTGTAAATGCTCCAATTTTTTTTTCCTGCCAAATATCTTCTGTATGAACCTCCTACTACTCAAAACGTATATTCATTCCATCGGTGCTGTACAAAGCAATATGACCACCTATTCTATTTTTCTCTTTAGTCTGCTGCTAAGAGGCAGAAAAGTCTCATTGATTGTCGGATGATACCAGAGGAGATATTTTTAATGGGGAGGGGTGTGTGGGGAGAAGGAGAGCCAACCCCTCGCCAAAGAACTCTCTCGCGGGAACCAATATTTCATAATCGGAATGATGCCTCGGAAAGCGAAATCAATTCAAGGGATCTCCCATAAGGTTAAAATATAGATTGTGGAGAGAAGGAGGAATAGAAGAATGAAGTCATGGTAAAACCTTTAATGAAACTTGGGCCATTATTTTAAAAGAAAAGAAGAAAAAGGTCATGGAGAGACTGATTACTCTAAAAGAAAGGGGGTAAAAATAGTATGAGTGGGGCGGGGAGTGTAGATGGAAAAAGAGAGATGGAGAATCACTCATGCAAAAGTATATACAAATATCCACATAAACACACTGATACACACTGATGCACACTCAGAGAGAGAGAAAGAAAAATGAATGGATGGATGAATGAGTGAGTGAGTGAGTAAGGGTGATCAATCTGCAGTGCCCAACATAGCTAGACAGAGGTAGCTCTCAATTTAAAACCATTCAAAAGCACTGAAAAGTTACTCAAAACTTGCTCAGTCCTTTCACTTACAACAATTACAGCCTCCCCATAATCACATTATCAAAACTTGGGTGCTTGGGAACCATCATGTATTTACTATGGCGGTGTTGGATATGTTCACTCCCTTAAAGGTAAAAAATAATAAAGGAGAGATACAAATAAATCAAATGAAAATATGGTTAAGGTTTTCCCTGTCCAGGGTTGATACTCATCTCCATTCCTCACCAAGGGAGCCAGCATTGTCTGAAGACATTTCTGTGGTCATATAGCCAACATTATAACACCGAGATGCATTTTCCCCCTGAAGTGGTACCTATTTATCTAATAGAATTTGCATGTTTTCGAACTGCTAGGAGCTGAAGCAAGGAATGGGAGCTCACCCCATCGTACAGCACTTGGATCTCGAACCCATGCTGACAAGCTCAGCATCTTTAACTGCTGAGCCATCGTGCCCCCCCCCCCAAAAAAAAGCTGGTACATGGAACTGATAGGTAAGATCTCCTCAATGCAAAACCCTTAGAATCCTCTTTTCTGAGCTCGGTTACTTTTCTTTTCAGAAGAATCATTGCAATCTGTACAATTGATGAAGGCTTCTAGCTGGTGGCCCACCTATGTCTTCTCCCACAAGGCATAACACTGGCCTTGTTCCTGATCCTATCAGAATGAGAGATATGGTTGCAGTTTAGCTTTGCTACATCTTTTCCATATTCAAGAGGTCAGCACCTTCACAGCTTTCAAGTCCTGTCTGCTCATTGAATCTGCATATTTGACCAAAAACATTGCAAGTTAAAAAAAACCAAAAACACTATCAATCCAACCTCCAGTGCCTTTGTTGACTTCAACATTGACCTTGCGAAGATGTTGTGATTAAAAAAGTGATGGGCCAAATAAAACAGGCTGTCTTTAACCTCGCCTTTGAAAAAGATAAAATTGTGTTGTTATAAAAATAATTCTGGAAGGTTTAGCTATTTGAATTTTTTTTAATGAGAAGCTGTGGTGGGAAGAAGCAGCTGCCTGGGGAAGACTTTGAACAGGAAGAAAGGAAATGCTTGTAGCACCGAAAATCCAACCAGGAGCCCAACTGGATCCAAACTGAGTTCCTTTTTTCCTCCCACTCATGTCAAGAACACCGAATTGTTTCTAGATTAGACGGTGATTTCCAATGGTGGGATTCAATTTATTTTACTACCAGTTCTGTGGGCGTGGCTTGGTGGGTGTGACATGGCTTGGTGGGTGTGGCATGGCTTGGTGGGTGTGGCAGGGGAAGGATACTGCAAAATCTCCATTCCCTCCCCACTCCACTAACCTGCTTTCCAGCTCTGTTCTCCGGTGCAGGGCAACCAAAGGAGACCCAGCCGATCATCTGGGACTCGGGAGGCAGAGAATAGATGGGGGCAGCGCCAGTCAGAGGTGGTTTGCCAGTTTTCTGAACTACTCAAAATTTCCGCTACCAGATCTCCAGAACTGGCCAGAACCTGCTGAATACCACCTCTGCCTTACAGCCAATTAACCCCCCATTGTTTGATGAAGAGTTAATTTTTGTGTTTTTCAGACATGACTTCAAACTTTCTCAGATCAAGTTTATGGTCTCCAAGCGCCCATTTACCAGAACCAGAATATTCTGGCACAAATACGTGGGTACATTTCCTCCTGACCCGCCGCTGTAGCATGATCCAATCAGAAGAGCTTTATTGCTTGTGAAGAAGTGTGGAAGACTGGCCTTGCGATGTTAACCTTGAAGGTAACACTGAGCACAATTTCCTGACTTTTTACAGAAAAAGTTTTTCGGTTTTATGTTATTTTTTTTTTACTCCACAGGAGCTGGCCGTTCACTTGAGTTGGCTGATCTATGAAGGTTGAAAAAAAAAATCACATGGAGGCACAGCAGGCGGCTTAGAGTGAGATTGTTTGTCTGGCTTAGACTCCAAGTCTAGTCTACCAGGTTGAAAAAAAAAAAAACCAATGAAAGGACTCTACAGAAAGCTGAGCTCACCCCCAACAATAATAGATTGGATTCAAGATCCTTCATGCTTCCAATTTACTCCATCACGTTGGCAGTTTGATGTCCAATAAAGTCTTTCGAAACAGCTTTGTCTTGAATTAGCCCAATTATCTGCCCATTTCAACATGGATTTTAAGGTCTAACTTGTTTCTCTTCTCTCCCCTCCCCTCCCCACCTAACAAAACCCACCAAAGAGGATTCACTTTACCTTGAGTTTTGCAATGATCCCTTAGCAGCGTTGTTCCCCACGCAAAATAATTGCAATCAAAATCTCTCGAGTATCCTTGCACATTTTAAGAAAAAAAATATTTGTGTGTCCCATAGAAATAAAAATGACGATGAATTTTAGAATGCTCTCAAGACTAGCATATTTATTCCTTTGGCTGGCTTGACATAGCCACAGGTATGGATGCTGGTGAGTAAGGACTTGGTGAAGGACTATATGAATCTTTTGTCTAATGTTCATAAGCCAGGAGAAGGCCTACATTGCTTCTGTAACAGCAGAGAAGCAGACTGTCCATCAGCTTCTTATTATATGATCTTAACTAGCTCGCTACCGATGCGTTGCTATGAAACTATGTGGTTTGGGCTAAGCTTTTGAGGAGGAAAATAAGGGGGGAAATCTGCTTGTACCTACCAGCATTCATCGGTAGTCTTCTAGTTAGCATCCTCTCCATGTGTGAGGGAGTTCAGGGCTGTTTGGAAACTGAAACAGTATTTCTCCTCCTCCAGTATTTCTCCTATTGTTTATTTTGAAGGCACTGTTCACTAATAACAGTTGCTATGATGGATGGAGTATGGAGACAGCAATAGTCTGCAGAGAGATGTAAATTTCCACATATTCTGCTTCAAGAATTATAGAAGCATTAAGAGACCCCAAAGGAACCCAACCATTCTCCCATCTATTCATTATTGACCAAGATCATCCCTTGTCAATGATTCTAAGCCTTCAGAAACTCAAGCCAATTACTCAACCTCATCCAACCCTTGTAAGTTGCCAAATGCAGTGGTAAACATTTGACTGTCCCCTCCCCTATCCCAAATCTGCAGATGGAAGCTTGTCTTCTCCAACTACCCTGTTTCTCTAACAATACGGCCTTCCCCCAATAGGAAGTCCCAGCATGTTTTATAGGCATGAAATGAAATTAAGCCCCTCCCCCCAAATTAAGGCCTATATTAAGACATGCAAAATGGGGGGGAATGGTGGGGGGGCTTGCCGTTAGGAAGTGCTTTTGTTGCACACCTGGATATGGTGCTGCCTGCATTGACCCCGATACAAAGTGCCCCACCAATGCTGAGGTCAACATCCAAGCCATTGCCGCCCGCTCGCCCGAAGATGCAAGGGGGGCGGAATTAAGTCACCCCCGAAAAGACAGCCTAGCCATTTTTTCGGGGCTCAAAAAAAAAAAAAGACCTGGCTTTATTATATGAGAAACACGGTAATATCATTCACCAGACAATCTCGGGAACAACTTAAGTGCAGATTTTTTTCACTTGGGAAATCTGTACTTCATGTTATTGATTTTTAAGTGAATATTCTTCTGTATTTCTGTAACTGGTTTATGCTTTTCTTATTGATTCAATTTTATTTTATTTTAACATAAACTCATAGAATTAAAGTAGATGTTTTAGTCCAACACCTTTCCAGAGTTTATTATGTAGATTCTCAGTCATCCAGGTCATGGCAGACATCAATCCACAACACAGTCCTCCAAAAAGGCTCCACACCTATCTGGACCACTCAGGTAACCCCGATGACACAGATAAACCTCCAGGTGACCTCAACAACTCTTTGAAAGAATGCAAAGGACCATGCTGATTGGAAAGATGGTTTATTGATGGACAGGACCTAATAGGTTTGAGGTCCAGGACAGATGAACACATAGAGGAGAGAGAGAGGTATTTATACCCTCTCTTGGGCCTTGCCCTTAAGCTTCCTGTTCCTGCGCAATAAATGTATTCTATTGGTTGTCAGACTCCCAGAGGCCTATGCAGGGGGCATAGCTGAGGTTGTCTGAGATAAATTTGGTTGAACCTTGTTGGGTGATGCAATGAAGGGGTTTGGTTGTGCCATGTGGCACCTCTGCTGATAATCCTATTATGTCCAGGAGGGTCATACCTTAATCCCATCACCCTGGAGCTGAAGGTCTAATTGTCTTGTAAGTAGGCTGGCCCAGTCCTGCACAATAAGCTCCAAATATCTGCTGGGTGCAGGGACCTGCCCTTTGTCTTTAAAAACATGTTTCTCCTTTTCTCATCCAGAAAAATATAATATTCTGCCTTTTTAATATTTCCTAGAATATTTCATTCTTCTAGGAGATTATGCTAACTTTCTGCAATATCTTCCCAGGCGGCTTCCGACAAGCAAAGTAAATGAGGGAAGCTGAATTCACTTAATGACAGTGTAATTCACTTAATAACTGTAGTGATTCACTTAACAACTATGGCAAAAAGGTAGTAAAATGGAGCAAAACTCCCTTAACCACTGCTTTGCTTAGTAACTGAAATTTTGAGCTCAATTGTGGTCATAAGACGAGGAAGTTACCTCATGACTTGTATTAACTTGCCTCAGGTAAAAGGAGGGGGGAAAAGTACATTATTTTTTCTCAACAATAAATCACATTTATTACAATACCAGCCTCTTGACTTGTACATTTTCTTTTTGTAGCTCAGCAACAGTCCTGAAGGATACATTAAACTGAATATGGGTATATATATCAATGGGTCACGGGAGCGTGGCCTCCACGCCCTCTTTTGCTGAGGAACAGGTTGTGCACTGAGCCCCATACCAAACAGTCCCCTGTTGGGATTCATCCCCCTACCTGAGTTGGTGGCAGACATGCTACTTCTGCTCCATCACAAACAGGTACCGTTTCATAGGTTTCCATTGATGTTCTTCCCTGCCCTGTTACAGAGAGAAAGGGGAGGGAGACAGATTATTGTAGGGTATGTGAATAAGGTCTGGGAATGCACAATAAAGGCCTAGAATTTTATTGCCAAAGCAGCTCACAAATAAGAGCTTGGGCTTTCAGAAGATACCTTCACTTACATGGGGAAGTGAGCTGAGGTGGGTCTTCTTGTGAGATCTTCCAGAAAAGCTCCCGAGAAGGACTGGGTTGATCTCTTCCTTGGGAGTCTGCTGAGATCTCCTCCATGAACAGTTCCTGTATCGAAAAAAAACAGCCTGGCTTATTACCCACTTTCTGATGACCATGACTATGATAGCTTCCTTGCTTTGCCTTCTACCCAAACCCATCTTTGTATTTGGCGATTTCTGTGCCTCTTTTGATTATTTCCTCTTATTTTTATTTTATTTTTACCAGTTCTTCCTCTACTTTTGTTTCTTTATTAAATTTGTTTCCTGCCCATCTAATCACAACTCTGGGTGGCTTATTTTTGCTCTTTTCCCCCCCAAAGATGTAGCCCTTTCTTTCATTGTGGTTTTAATAATGTCTGTTTAGAGTCACGGTAGCACAATGGTTAGAATGCAGTATTGCAGGCTGACTCTGCTCACTGCCAGGAGTTTGATCCTGACTGACTCAGTTTTCCATCCTTCCGAGGTCAGTAAAACAAAGACCCAGATTGTTGGAGGCAATATGCTGACATTGTAAACAGCTCAGAGTGCTCCAAAGCACTATGGGGTGGTATATTTGTCTAAGTGCTATTAGTATAAATTCCACCTGTAGTATTTTGACTTAAATTTAAGGACGCTTGGTTTTTTTTGTTGCCTTTTGCAATGGGTAGACCACTGGCCTGGCAGTTAAAGCACAGCGGCATTGTCATGCTTTTGTGGGGAAGGCACATATCCTAAGCCTATTAAAATTGAAGTTGAAGGGCAACTCGGACAATGTATTCCATCCAGTCTCTAACTACCTATTCAGTTTAAAAGTTCAGTTTTACATATTCTTTCCAAATATGTAGGCTACGTTCCATTTTAAGCACCAAACAATAGCATTCATGTCTTATTTGGTATCATTTTTTCACTGTCTGACAATTCTTTCGACTAATTTGCATCTGTGCAATGTACCTATGCTTTTTCCCCTCTTTTGTATTAAAAAAAAAGGAACCTAGGAGAATAGTTCCAGAAAAGATGGACAAGGCCTTTAAAGAATTTAGGAATTCAGGTCATTGCTTGTCATATGATCATCTTAGAAAGCTCCCGGGATGAAATTCTCTCACCTGCCCCTTTGCCAGCTCCTTGGGGGCTGCGGGGCCGAGCAGGCAGCCTTCAGCCAGGGCCACTGCCTGGGCACAGCTCTCCGCCCCGCACTCCCTCAGCCAGCCCGACAGCTCTGGGGGCAGCAGGGCCAGCAGCTGCTCCAGCACCACCAGGTCCAGCATCTCGGCTTTGCTGCTCCGCTCGGGCTGCAGCCACCCTTGGCACAGCCGGTGCAGGCGGCTGCAAAGGGCCCGGGGCCCCTCGGCCTCCCAGTAGCGGCAGCTGCGGAAGCCCCAGCGCTCAGCCTCGGAGCTGCGAGGACCCTCGGAAATGCTTCTTGGGCTGCCACTTCCCCCAAAGTCCCCTCTGCTTCCAGACCAAATGACAGGCTCCCAGTTTTTGGCGGCTTCTCTCCCTGAAGACCACAGGAATTCCATTCTACCTAGTCAAGTCACTTCCCCACAAAGTTGACTTTCAATCCATCAATCAGAATAGAGCTGGAAGGGACCTTGGAGGTCTTCTAGTCTGACCTCCCCCCTGCTCAATACCCTATGCCATTTCAGACAGGTGGCTACCCAGTCTTTTCTTAAAAGCCTCTTAAAAAGCCACCACTTCCTAAGGCAAGCTGTTCCACTGGTTAATTGTCCTCACTCTTAGGAAGTTCCTCCTTTAATTCCACTTCGATTAATAACAGTCCAACGATCTTAGGATAGCCTGATAAATATTCTCTCTGTTATTTTCCTGGGAGACATCCCAGGCAAGATCCCATGCCTTCCTCTTCCAAATTCAAAGGGCAAAAACAACAACCAAGAACTGCAATCCACATGCCAATTTGTCTCCCGTCTGAGCAACGCGTCATGCAGAAGTCCCACTTCCCCGAGGACCCTCCAGGATCAGGAAACGGGCCCCTTGCGGAACGAGGACGGAGGCGCTTTCCACTCTCTCCGGATCGCTGCAGGTGCCAAGATCCACCCGGGGATCTGCAGGATAGCCAATGAGGATGATGCCACTCTCTGGTGCGGGGCTTCTCCGCCTATTTTCACGCTGGGGCGAGGGGGGGGGCAAAGGGATCCTTCTCCCAACACTCAGCAGCCCCTTCGCAGTCTTCCTGGTTAAACCCGTTTTTTGGGGTGGGAATTTGCAATTCGGCTTCCTCGCTTTTTTTTCTTTCCTTTTTGCTGGTGAAAACAACAGCTGCTCCCCGGCTTCCCGCGGCCGCCCTCTTTGTCTTCAAGCGCCTCTGCATGAGGGCGAGGGAGTGCTCTTCCTAGAGAGGCAAGGGCTTTTTTTTTTTTTTTAGACGATCCTCACTTCCAGGCCTCCGCTCAAGCTTTACAAACAAAGCTTTAGGGCGCATGCTCAGCTTCATTCGGCCTTTATCCCTTCCCAGAGCGTCTCGCCTCTCTAGGAAGGAGCGCTAACGTTCGGCCTTCTTCCCTTCCGGGAAGGCGAGGAATGGAGTGATGAAAGTCATGGCGGGATGAGGGAATCTGAGCGTGCGTTGCCATCGCTCTTCCCAGGAGGAGCCAAGCGAGGAAACGGGACCTCAGATCGCTGGAAATCTGGGAAGGGGTTTCGTCCCCCAGTAGGCAAACAGGAGGAAGCCCTCTCTGGCTTTCCCTGCAGCTCCCCGGCTGGCTGTGTCGGCGCTTCCAGAGATCCAGGAAACTTGGAAAGGATTTTCCCGGCTTATACTTGAAGGGGCTTTTGGCTGGGTGGCTCCCTCCGGCCTCCTCTAGGGATCATGTGTTAGGAGTGTGTGTGTGTGGATCCTTCTCTGTTGGAAATCCTGGATCTGGATCTGAGGTGTGGAGAGGAGCGCTCTCTGACCAAACCTTCCAGAAAAAGAGTGCCAGTAAAAAAAAAAAAATTAGCTGCCCTCTGAATACAGGTAATTCTCGAGTTATAACGGTTCACTTAGTGATTGTTCAAAGTTACAAGGGCACTGAATGAAGTGACTTCTGACCCTTTTTCACAGTTTCAACCTTGGCAGCCTCCCCATGGTCATCTGATCAAAATTCAGATGCTTGGCAACTGACTTGTACTTATGACCGTTGCTGTGTCCCAGAGTCATGTGATCCCATTTTGCAACCTGACAAGCAAACTCAATGGGAAAGTCAGATTCACTTACCTAACCAGGTTACTGACTTCATTGATTCACTTAACAACTGTGGCCAAGAAAGGTAACATAGGGCAAAATTTACTTAACAAATGTTTCACTTAACAACAGAAATTTTGGGCTCAATTGTGGTCCTAACACGAGGTCTATGTGTATGACAGCTGATTATCATGGAAGAGAGGAGGGAGTTATTCCCCATCTGAAAAGGCTGCTGATTGCGGATCTTCCTGGACTTCTATTGTGGAGGGATTTTAATTAAAAGATCCAATGGCATAAACTTCTCCAAGCAAGAGCATCATGATTCTCTGCAATTGGATTGCAAGGGCTACAGTTCTCTGCTATTCTGATTTTTGTTTTGTTTTGTTCTGTTTTTCAGTTCGTGTTTAGATTGGAATATGCGAGCATGATAATTTGCTTTTTTAAATTTATTATGAAATGTGTAAGCCTCCCATCTCTCCAAGAGGCAACTCTGTTAACTTGCTTTTGAAGTGACTCCTTGTCTAGATTGCAAAATAAATCATAGCCAAATCCTGGTTCTGTAAAATATAGATGTTGTGATTAAACATTGCTCTGTAGACCAAGACATTTTTGGTTCTTCTTGGAGATGCATTAGAGCAAAAATATAACAAAAAATAGATATGCATGGTCCTGCCATTCAAATTGGAAACAGTGGAGAATTTTGGAAAACAACCAACCAGAAGATCCCCCTTGAGGGCACTATCAGGTCAGATGTTCAGCATTGGCGCTTCCAGAATTTCTGCTATCAGGAGGCCAAGGGGCCCCGGGAAGTTTGCAGCCAACTTCACCAGCTTTGCCATCGATGGCTGAAGCCAGAAAGGAGCACCAAAGCCAAGATGCTGGATTTGGTGGTCCTGGAGCAGTTCCTGACTGTCCTGCCCCCAAAGATGAAGAGCTGGGTCAGAGAGTGTGGAGCTGAGACCTGTTCCCAGGCAGTGGCCTTGGCTGAAGGCTTCCTTCTGAGCCAGGCAGCAGATGAGCTGGGAATGAAGCAGGTGAGAGAACTTCATCCTTAGGATTATAATGTATCTAGCAATTTCAATCTCTCTCTCTCTCTCTCTCTCTCTCTCCTCTCCTCTCTCTCTCTCTCCTCTCTCTCTCTCCTCTCTCTCTCTCTCCCTCCAGCTGACTGAAGTTTCTGCCGTGCAAAAGTCTAACTGGAGAGTATGATTGATGACTCTTGGCTATATATGTGTCCCATTGGAGAATATGAATTATGATACACCGTGAGGGTGGGGAAACCAGGGTCCAGGGTGACAATGAATGATGTGTGTCAAGAGTCGACTACACCCAGGCAGCACCGGCATGTCTTCTAATAAATCTTCTTTAAGCCTGTAAAATCCAGCTACAGACTCATGATTTAAATGGAGGTAACTACAGGAGCCCTGACATGTTTATTATTTATAAATTTTATGTTGCCACCTACTTGCACATGGCGACTCAAGGCAGCTTACAAGGAAATAAAAACACAATATAAAAGAAAGCAAAAGAAAAAATTAACAACCCCCACCAACTCTCCCATCCAGGTGAAAACACATTCATACAGCCATTTAATGAGCTCCATCCCACTCTGGGTTCCCTAACCCACTGGCAGAACATTTTGAGGACTTTCCAAAAGAGTGTTAAGCCTGTCTAATTTCTGGAGGGATGATATTCCACAGAGAGGGAGCCACCACGGAGAAGGCCCTACTTCTGGGTCCTGCCAAATGTATCTCTTTAGGGGATGGGACATGCGACATTCCTTGCCTTCCCGCTCTAGTGGGTCGAGTAGATGTGACTGGCAAGAGACAGTCCCCCAGGTGCCCATCATAAAGAGGATATAAAAATATAAAACAGTGGCCTGCTATATTGGACCTCTGGACCATCCAATCCAGCAATCTCTTCTCACAATGGCCTGCCAACCACACAAGGAAGTCCACTGTTCTCCCAGCAGATGGCTTTCAGAGGCAGTCATACTGTCATCAAGGCTAACCATAGATATCCATGAATTGGTCCAGCTTTTTTGAACCCAGCCAAGCTGGTAGCCAGCATCACATCTCATCAGGCTTTCTAATACTAGCTGGTCTTTCAGGTGGAGGAGCCATGGATGGAAATGGTTACAGTGCATCCCAAAGAAGGAGGAGATCTGTTCAGTTCCTCTCAAGATCTGCTCTTTGGGAAGGTCTTTCAGGACAACCCAGCTTGGGTCACTTCATCAGGTAAGAGAAGGTCTTTTCTGAAGGCAGTGAGACTGATCTTCTTTCGCACCAGGCTTGTGCATGAAGATGGCTTTTTCATATAGTGCTTCCTAAGAGCTTATTCATAAGACTTGAAAACAGTCTGTTTCCCCCTTTTTTCTCTTGTTCACAGGGAATGGAGAGGCATTCATCCCTGAAACGTCTCCTCTTTGTAATGGAGCAGAAACAACAGCTATGCCCTCAATTCAGATAGGGGAAGCTTCATCAGAGAATGGAACCATATGTGGGGCCCAGGCTCAGATTATGGCCAGTTCTTTAGCAAGATGGAATGTCTTGCTCTTCTCATGTCACACTCATACATCTTGGTTTTGCTATACAGCAGGGGTGCCCACAGGCCAGGTGCGTCATGCGCTGGCCATGCCCACCCTCATTTTAGCAAAGGGGGCGAAAGTCATGATACGTCACGTGATGACACAAGTTTGACACCGCTGGTATACAGGGTTGGTGTGAAAATACAAAATCCAGTATCTAAGTTGGGTGTAAAAAAAAGAAAAAATGCTTTTGCATTTTATGGAGGTATTCCAAAACAGTTAAGAATGGAATGAGTGAAGTAAAAGCATAGCACAGAAACTACTACAAGTATAGGAGAAATGGTAATGGTAATGATATGAAATACAGATCTCCAAGTAAATATCCTCCCAATCGCGAAGTAAATATTTCTATACAATAAAAATGTTTCAGTCCACACTATAAAGAAAAAGATTTCGGAGAAGTCACGTAGGATCCAAGCTTGCCTCCAAGATAACAATACAGGGGAATGTTTATAGCTCAATGTTAATGATGCTACCCTGTTTGAGTAACGAAACGTCTGCAAGAAAACAGCCAAGCTCAGAGAGCACCATTGTCTCCAAGAATTTGAATAGTTACAGGGGGGGAAAATCCTATATGTTTGTGTGTGTTGTTTAAAGTCCCTGTAATTTGCTTACCAGGCAGGCTGAAATGAGGCATACTGCTCCCTAAGCATTCTGAGCCAGTGGGAAGGGGACCTCCAAAGGGACCCTTTTCTGCTGGTCTGCATCCTGGATGTAACTAAATCATATCTGTTGAGATAATTCCCTGTTAGGAGAATGAGTGCACTCAGGGAAACATATTGAGAGCGATGTTGAATAACATACACACAGCACACAGATACACTGTATAGTAAAATGTAGGTTTTACTTCCAGTGAACGGTTAAGCAAAGTCTAAATACAGTCCAAGTCATATACGGTTATAGCAGTCAGTTTTCAGTCCAGGGATAATCCAATAACAAAGTCCAGTATCAATAACAGTTCAGTAATATACTCACATCAATCCAAGAATAAGCACGATCAGCAACAGTCAATAGGGAAATGCTGGAATGGCAACACTCTGGGAAATCAGGTTTCTGGCTCCATCTTATGGCTGTTTGAGGAACCACACCCAATTACAATTTTAGCACTCCCTTAAAGAGACAATATTAAAATGTCTATCCTGGTTTATATATTTCCAACCCAACTGTTAGGTGATTTACATTCCTAACAATATCAATCAAAATAATCCTGTCTACTTTGGAATAGCTTCATCAACCCTGTAGAGTCATCCCAAAAATGCAAGGAAGTTTGCATTGCTTCATTTCAAAATTGTGTGTTTTAATTTTATGAAATAAGAGGAAATGTAGCATGTCCTCCCTGGGGCTATCTGCTAAGGAAAATGTTCTTCCTCTTTCAGGGTTCCGTGTCCTTTGAGGAGGTAGCCATGAGGAAGAATGGGCACTGCTGGATTGTTGCCAAAGAGCCTTGCATTGGGAAGTCGTGTTGGAGAATTCTCAGAACATGGCTGCTTTGGGTAAGGGTTCCCTTTTTGCTCTGGGAACAATTTATTTGGGAAAGAAATTTTGTAGTTAGAAATACACCCACAGCATCTCTGGTCTGAAGAAGCAGGGGGTTGGACTAGAAGATCTCCAAGGTCCCTTCCAACTCTCTTATTCTTATTAATTAAAGGGGCTCTTGTTTATCAAAAGCCCTGAGAAAGGGGAGAGACTGAAAGGTACAGTAGAACCTCAGGTGACAACCGTAATCTGTTCTGACTATTCGATCATCACCTGATTTAATCGTCATCGGAAGTGCATGCGCATAAAAACCAAAATGGCACAGCTCAGAAGGCACTCTTTAGTTTCCACCTGAGCGCCCGTTTGTGACCAGAGGTAAAACCATTTGGTCATCACCTGATTTGCGACCAGAGGTTCTACTGTCCCTGCTCAGGTGCATGCTGGGATCATTTCTGATACTCCATAATGAGTTTTCCAGATGTAGATTTGCACTGTGCAAAAATACACAAAGTAACTAAAACTCTTATGTTTAGGGGCATGACATAATGCCTATATCAGCTATGGATTGTTATAGCATTCTGAGAGTTTCTGGGCTCTTGAATCTGATCATATGATTTTAGTACAAAGCCAAGGACAACAGAATACTGTCGTACCAACATTAAAAGGATAATGAATTTATAATGAAATATATCAAAATACTATTATTTTGTTAAAGCAAGGATCCTATAGTTTTGAGTTGTTTTGGACAGCTCTCTAATGTATTTATATATGTACTAGGTGAACATTTATTTACTGATTTGATTTGTTAGGCCACCCAATTCATTTATTGTTCAATGTTGACAAATTTTATAAAACTTTAGACACAGAATAATAGGAAACTTATTGGTTTAGTTTGTACATCAAGGAAGTTGCCATTTCCATTTGTGTTTCAAAAGACTATGTTAAGTAGACATTCAAAAGTTGCAACTTTGTAAGGATTGGTTATCTCTATAAGTTAGAGAGCATCCCTATAATTGCATCTATTGTGGTAAATGTTGAGGTATAAATTCAAGAAATGCAGTCATTTTCTGTATACTTCTGTCTCTCCTTTACCTAAACATGCTACCTACCTGATCTACTGAGGTTCTCAGTCATCCAGGTCATGGTTGTCCCAAAAATGCTTTTTCAAGAGGCAACTGGACTTTCTTGTTTTTCTTTGAAAACATTTCGCTTCTCATCCAGAAAGCTTCTTGGATGAGAAGCGAAACGTCTTCAAAGAAAAACAAGTCATTTGCCTCTTGAAAAAGCACCTTTTTGATTACCTACCTGATCATTTATTATTTAGTGTTATGAAAGCCAATACCAAAAGTATATACGATGAAGAGCAATACTTCATAAAATTAAGAAAAAACCATAAAAGATCTGCTTAGTTTTATAAAATATACAAAGAAGGATGAAAAATTTGGAAACACTAGATGTAGTTATTTTGTTATATCTGTTGACAGCCTTACTTTCTGCTTACATTTCTACTTGGACCTTTCTTTTCTATTCTTTCTGACAGGTGACAGACAGGAGAATGAGATTTACAACGAGCCAGGTGTTTTGCAGTTGCAAACAATCCAGCATGAAGTGGAAGAAGTGATGCTTGGAAATCAAGGGGAGCCAAAAATGCAAGAGAGAAGCTACTCAAAGGAAGGAGGGGAAAAGTCCTCTACTTTTCTGGATGCTGAAATTCATGGCTTCCTGACCCAGCAAGATCAGAAAGAAAACAAAAAGAGAAAATATCTAGCATGTGGCAAAAGAGACAAATCTAAATTTGATTTAAATGAACATTTTAGAACTCAGACTAAAGAGAACCAATACAGCCAGAGACCACATGTGAAAAATATGAAAAAATTCTTTCCTGTAATTTTACATCAAAAACTACAAGCAAAACAAAAACCATATACAGTTTTAAAATGTGGAAAGAATTTCAGTTTGAGTAGGCATTTTACTTCCCATGACAGAAGCCATACGGGAGAAAAACCATATAAATGATTGAAGTGTGGAAAGAGGTTCAGTAGTAGCAGTAATCTTGTCTGCCATAAAAGGATCCACACAGGAGAGAAGCTTTACAAATGCTTTGAATGTGGGAAGTGCTTCAGCAGCAGTAGCTATCTCCTATCCCATAAAAGAATCCACACTGGTGAGAAACCATATCAATGTTTCGAGTGTGGAAAGAGTTTTAGCCAGAACAGTAGTTTTATACAGCACCGAAGAATTCACACAGGAGAGAAACCGTACAAATGTCCAGAATGTGACAAGAGTTTCAGCAGGAAAAGTCTTCTTACTCACCACAAAAGGATCCACACAGGGGAGAAACCATACCAGTGCATGGAGTGTGGAAATAATTTTCGACAGAAAAGTACGCTTACATCCCATCAAAGGATCCACACGGGAGAAACCATACATATGCGTGGTGTGTAGGAAAAGGTTTTGTGAGAGAAGTAGCTTTATGAAACATAAAAGAATCCACACAGGGGAGAAACCATATCAGTGCCCAGAGTGTGGAAAGAAAGGAGAACTTACCTCCCATCAAAGGATCCATACTTAGGAGAAACCATATAAATGCACTGAGTGTGGAAAGAGCTTTAGTTGGAACGGTAGCTTTGTACAACATAAAAGAATTAATACAGGTGAGAAACCATATAACTGTATGGACTGTGGTAAGAGCTTCAGTTGAAACAGTAATTTTATACAACATAAAAGAACCCACACTGGGGATAAACCATACCAATGCATGGAGTGTGGAAAAAGCTTTATTCAGAAAAGAGAACTAACTTCACATTGACGGATTCACACAGGGGAGAAACCGTATGAATGCGCAGAATGTGGAAAGTGTTTCAGTAGGAGCAGCAACCTTACTTGCCATGAAAGGATCCACACAGGGGAGAAGCCATGTAAGTGTGGAGAGTGTGGAAAGAGCTTCATTCAGGGCCGAGATCTTTCTTCTCATCATAGAATGCATACTGGGGAGAAACCATACAAATGCCCAGTTTGTGGAAAGACCTTCAGTATGAACAGCACTCTTACTTCCCATCAAAGAATACACACGAGAGAAACCATTTAAATGCTTAGTTTGTGGAAAGAGCTTTAACACAAACAGCACATTTATTTCCCATTAAAGGGTCCACACGGGAAAAACCATATAAATGTCCTGTTTGTGAAAAGAGCTTTAGTATGAACAGTACTCTTAATTCTCATCTAAGGATCCACACAGGGGAGAAACCGTATATATGTGTGATTTGTGGAAAGAAATTCCATGAGAGCACCAGCCTTATAAAAGAATACATACAGGAGAGAAACCATATAGATGTATAGAGTGTGGGAAGAGCTTTAGTCAGAACAGACACCTTACAACCCATAAAAGGCTTCATATGGGAAAAACCATATAATTGCACAAGGTCTGGAAGTGCTCCGGCTTGAGAGGCAAATAATCTAGATCGCAGAAAAAAGCTTCAATATCAACAGGCACCTTATTTTTCACTTCATGAGACTTACATGGAGGAAATTCAATCAAAATAGAATAGTTTTCTTTAGGCTGAGGAAGTGAAGCAAAGGCTAAATGTCAATTGGATTTCATTCATTTGCCAAAATTAACTGAATCATAGTTAAGTTAGAATCTAGATCATTAGAGATGAGTACTCCAAGGTCCTTGACAGAGTTTGGATCATCAACAAGGTCTTGACTCAGCTTTGCGGGGAGTCGTATAGAACAGGGGTCGCCAACCTTTGGGACCTCAGGGACCACCAAACTCATCATTTTAAATCCCACGGACCAGAGACCCTGGGAAAATCCCCAAAAAAGTCTG
>JANHFN010008287.1:6164-19447 GCA_032468175.1 Toxicocalamus goodenoughensis
AGAAGACAAGCAATTTTATATGATATGGGATTTGTTTTATCAATGGTTGGATAAAAAGGCATGGTAATATAATAGATTAGATAATTTTGTGATAGAAATCTAATAGATTGATATAAAACATAATACAGATATATATAACCACTGATTGAAAGTATAACAAATTTTAAGATAAAATTTGGAACATCTTGTATAAAATGATGGACTAAATAGTTCAGTCATGGATGATTAATAACTGATAAATATATAAGCATATGTTAGTTTGACAATGTGAAGATTGATATAAATTGTGAGTAAATGACTACAAAAGTATAGCACAAAAGATACATAACCAACTGACACACTGTATGTATATAAAATGGAAGAGGATTTTTTTTTATGTTTTTGTATGTGTATGTTTGTGTTTAAAAATAAAAATCTTTATCTAAAAAATAAACCTCTGCCATGGTATCTAGCACTCATGCTCGTCCCCCTTCTCTTGGGTCTACTGGGCCTCACTGGTGGCAGCCATGGCATGTGGCTTGTGTGCCTTCAGGGTGTGCCACAGTGTCTCAAAAATAACACAAAAACTAAAACATGAATCAAGGTCTTGTAATGCCTTCAACTTAACTTCGCTGTTTTATTAGTCACAGTTTAAATTCAAAAAGTAGACAATGAAGCAAAAGGAAACCAAAAAACAAACCACATTGACGAGAGTTCCAAGGCAAACCAAGATAATTAATCACACATTCCAGGAAGATAACCGGGGAGAGTTCATGGGAAGAATGCCAACGAAGATAAACCTCATCCAAAAAACCCACTAATTTGACTCCAGCATCTGTGAACACGCAGTTTCAAACTCTTATACAGAGCTCACAGCTGCAACCCATGAGGAAGATCAAGGCCCTCTCCTTCCAAGCAGACCACGCTTTTCCCTGATCCTCTCATCCCTGCATGCCCTAAGGCCATGAGGATAGGGGATGGGCCTGGATCCTTCTCTGACTGCTCAGCCGGCCTCTGCCCTTCCCCAGCCTCCTCCACCACCACTGGAGCCACACTTCCACTCTCTGTTGGCTGTTCCTCCTCTTCCTCAGAGTCAGTCTCCACTAGGGGCATGACACAGGGTTTGGAAGGCATGCATCATAAACTGCATGGCTTGCTTCATCAGTAGGTTCACATGACCACATTCTCTACCTTCCTCCTCTTCACCATCAAACTCTTTCAGCTCTGGTTGCCTTTCTTGCTGTCAGCCACCTCGGGGGATGGTCACCCCTCTGGTTCTTCCTTCAGTCTTCCTTCTTTCCAACACCAATGGACTATTTGCATTTTTGATGAATTTCCCAGGCTCCTGACCTCTGTCCACTTGGAAATGTTCAGCCTGGGGGGATGCCTAGACAATGTTTTCCCACAGTGCTCAGCTTCTTCCTGGTCACTGCCTTGGGCAGACATGGTGAGAATGGTCCCCACGGTAGGGCAGTATGCCTCTTTGGGTTGACTGGTTTTGCAGATTTTGCCTAATGTAAGGACCTGCTCCAGCTAGTCTCTCAGAAAAGCAAGATTCTTGACTCCATTGAATTGAATCAAAAGAACTTTTACTGAGAGCGTTTTTGTAGTAAAGTCAAGTGAAATATGAAAAAGCTCATGCAAAGTACAAAGCAATTTTTCTGTTTCCACAAATTCAATTCCCCTGACCAGTCCAACAGCAGCCAATGTGATATCGCAAGGTTGTTTTGAGAATGCTGAGGTGCTAGGCAGATAACAGTTAATTCTCACAACATGATAGCCTTGAATCCAGGCTGGAACCAGCTGGGAGGGAGTCTGCTTGTCTCTGAAGACAATCCCCCTCCCTAATTCCTAGGCAGTTACAACAAAAACAAAAGCATGCAAAAAATGCCAGCAGCTGGCCTACCCCCTCCCCCAACAGAATGGCAGGACACAATGTGGACCTGACAAATCCAAGGACAGAAAATGAATTGCTACTTTCTTTAGATTACAAATACTGTTTCTGAAAATGTATTATGTACCTCACATCCATAGACTGAACTTCATCTGTTGATTCATCCAAGCTGTGAGATTTTCCATCCCTTGCATCTAGTTGAATAAGGCCCACAAGTGGCTTAAAACCATTAGAAAATACTTCAGGAAGAGAAGATTCAGACACAGCACATTCAACAGCTTTAGGATTTTTGCAATTTGTTACTCCATTAATTTCTGCAAAAAGAATCATAGTAGAAAATGTGATTTTAAAAACTTCCCACAAGAGGTTTCCAACTCTCACAAATCCAACAAGTTTACTCACATTATTCCATAAAATATTTTATTTTATAGTATTCCTGAGTTGGCTAGACAAAATTCAAAGCAGAAATGTAAAAGGAGCTAAAAAAATAGGCAAACCTGGAAAATTAAATATGTCACTGAAGAACTGAATAGATGATACATTTATCGTAAGACATCTGATATTATTCCCAGTGAAATTTGAAAGTAAAAGCAGCAGCTCTTCTTTTGAATGTTGTTTCTCCATTTCTCTTCTTTATAGTTAATCCTCCTCTGTCTTCCCCTTTACAAAAGGAGAATCTAATAGCAGAAATTTAACCACTAAGAATAGATAGATTGGAAAAAGGAAATTGCTGGAGAAAGACAAGCCAGTAATTTTAAGTATGAGTTCTCCTGGATTAAAAGTCTTTCCATTTTTCAAAAAATATTCTCACATGAAAATCTGTGCTCATTTAATACATAAATTACTGGAGCCCCATATCATCATGTGTTCAATATTCCTCTCTTAAAAACTGAATTTATTGAAAGAGGTTTAATTTTCAGGTGGATAAAATGTGAGTTGGTCCTCCCATTAATTTCAATTGGTAGGTCTTATGCAAATCAAACATACATTTTCCTACGTAAGAGAAATCCCCACCGAATATAAAAATAAACATTGCATCAAAGAGGCAATAATTCTGCCAAGCCAATCATCCCCCCATCTGGAGATTCTTTAAAGGTGTAGATTTTAAAACCCATATTACCAGCAATTATAATATCGATTGGGCAACTCTGGAACTTGAAGGCAGCCAGTTTGAGAAAGGGTGTTCCAAACACTTTGAGAGTTCCAATTCTCAAGTCTCTACTAGAACACAGGCTATGTTTATTAAAAGCAGGAATTGCTTTTAATTACCTTAAGGAATCACCATAAGTAGCAAGAATTGCTACATTCCCAGCACTGAGACATCTCCAGCCTGGGTAAAAATATTCCGCCTGCTGTAGAAGAATACAATCACCTGTTTTTCTACAGTGGGTGAAAGTATCCCTCAGTGGCATTCAAAAGCAGTATACCTAACTTCTAAACTGAGACTGCTTGTTTGGGTACTCGTATTCTGAATACAGCTTTGAGAAAAATAAAGCAAAATGAAATATCTCATGATCTTAGGCAAGAATGAGAGACCTTTCTACAACTTCATACATCTCTGAGGGAGCTGGGCAGTTAAAAATGTGAAAATAAATAAATGAATTAATTAATAAATAAAAATTCCCTCTTGGATACAATGCAAATATCATAAAAATATATGAAACAGTTGCTTCAGCTTTAGGGAAGAGCTATAAAACAGCACTTTGTTGCAAAACTGGAGCAGTTTTTTTGGGGGGGGGTGATAAATGACATCAATGCAACTAATCAACAAACAAAAAGAAAGGACAAAGAAGAAAAAGCATACAAACATCAGCTAACCAAAATAAGTGTCTTAGTTCTGTTTGCCCTTATATTAGAATAGCTAGGTAGAATCTTACATGCCTGTAGGGCAAATTGAACATTTAATCTGATATCTGCTACTACAAGAATAAAATCTGTCATCACAAAAGTGTTAGATGAATATTTATAAATTATAGAGAACTAGATCTTCCTGGCATTCCAGGGGTTCTTTAAGTCAAGAAAGTTTGTAAATAAAAAGTAAACACTGCTTTACTAGGCTGTGCAACATTTTGGATTAAAAAATGGTTCTTTAGAGAGGGCATGTACACATAGCACCTGTTGACAGTTCCTAAACCAAAAACACCTTTTATTTGGATCAGATGCAGTTGCAAAGAACAGCCACACAGATCTGGAAGAAGGCACTGTTTCTTTCAGTTGTGAGAAAATAACATTTTCCCCTCAAATCCAAAGCAATACACAGTCTTAAACCAGAATGTTTTAATAGCTGAGCTGAGTTTTAGCCATGTGTTTAGAACTACAAAGGCTATAAAATTATCTAGTCAGCAGGCAAGTCACTATGTAAGATGTATTTATAATCACTGTTGCTAAAGGTATTTTCTCTTATTGACCTCTGAGATCTGTTTTAGGCCTCTCACAGTTTGGGAAAAAGAGGCAGCTCTCTCGATAGAATAAATTGTTCTAATGGTGTCACACGGAAGAAGACAAGGAAAGTCTCGACAAGGACAAAATAGAAAATTGCCAGACAACTGGGACCAGGGGCAGTGAGTCTTAATAGATTTCACAAAATAAAAAAGACTAGGATTCCTCACTGTAGAGCAGGGATGTCAAACTCGTGGGCCAGATGCGTCATGTACTGGCCACGCCCACCCGATTTAACGAAGAGGGAAAAGTAGTGATACATCATGTGATGACAACGTGTTATTGAGAGTTTGACACCCTGCTGTAGAGCATCCCCAGTTCTAATCCTGAGGGAGGAACAGAAAAGTTAACTTTCAAGCAGTCAAGCAGTGTAAATTGTGCCAATCTTAGTCTTGGCTTTTGTGATAATACTGCATGACAAGCAAGGTTGCAGATAACATGAGGAAAAAAATTGTCTTCTGTGGATCTGATTTTGAGTTCTTTCCTTTTCTCTCATTGCAACAAAGGGAAAAGCCTTTTTTTTCTGACTCTGTGTATTTGTATAAGACGTAGCCCTAGGTCTAGCTACTCCTGGTACTTACTGCTAACCTAGTATATCTAGTAAGAAAACAAACGCTTTTCTGTAATTACCATCACTGCCTCAGCTGCTATAATCTTTTATTTCTGTATGAGGTAGATAGGGACCTGCTTTGAATGGAAATCCTGCTACACTCGAAGTCAATCAACAAATTAATTAAATCCAGAGAAGTTACTGTGTGATCATTCCAGATAAGATACATGCCTACTAATATTACTTAAATAACAATGTGCAAACAGAGTCCTGACTCACTAAAAGGAGGAGCAGGGCTGATCTAGAATATCTTCCTGATTTAATCAAACTAAACCAGGAAGAGGGCTACGCTCTAGGCATATCTTTTAGAAAACAGATGATTATTAGCCAGAGCAGGTAGAAAACAACCAGTTGTTTAATATAGATAAGCACTATTTCTTACACTCCAAATGTTTGTAAAGCATAACTCCCTTGTTTGCCAGATGCCCCAAATGTCTGAGGGACTAACTGGTAATGCAGCTAGATTATTGTTTCTTGCTTAGATTGGAAATATTGCAACTATAGCATCCACTGCCTAAATAACTTCAGTCTTCATTTGTATTATTTGGGGGGGGTATGTATACATATATATCTACATATATACACATTCTTCCACATGAGAGGAATAACAGTTCTCTGGTGTTGCCAAAAACAAAAGAATAAGGATGAATGTTTGCTTAATAAAATTATATCATGCACTACCAAATCCCAAATAAGAAAAACTCAAAAATGAAGGGTAGACATAACAACGAAAAATAGCAGAAATAGCAAAACAAGTATGTATGGGAAAGCTACAGAGTAAGGTCCTAGAATAACATCCTAAAATATTCAGCTTTGTGAATATATGATCAGAAAGCATAACAACCAGCACCTTTCACAAAGATATGGATTTTGAGTGATGAGTTGTATGCAGGTGTGACTGAAATTACACATTTTACCTGCTTGACTAAGGGCAAGTGGGTTGGGATATTGATCCACATTCAAGATTCTTGGCTCATCTGATTTTGTGTCTTCTTTCTGTTATCATCAAACAAATTACATATAATTATATTACATACAATGCATAGATGCATTAAATATAAATATTTTTCAAATTAAATACGTGGCAGAGTTCAACAGGGTTTAAATTTTATCTATTACTGTAATACATGCATAAATGTTTTTTAAAAAATTAAGTATCTCACTCTGTCCCAGACTTCTAGAAAACTCTTAAAATATGTTTGGTCATCCTAGGCTAAAGTTTTGCCGTTATTTTGGGGGGTGATGGAGACTGTTTGTTCTGTTTGATTTATGTCATTTTTAACCATTTAAATTAGATTTAGATTATTAAATTTAGTCTGGTCTGTGTGGTTTAAGTTTTATCTGTTTTTAACTTTTTATTTTGTATACTGCCCTCCGTCTATTGCAGTTGGGCAGTTGTTATAAATTTTAATAACAACAATAATAATAATAATTCAACATATTTGGGAAGGATTTGATAGATGGATTCAAAATGCCAAATCTAAACATGTGACTGAATGTGTAATGAATCATAAGATGATTTTTAAGGAAACACACCCATAATAATGCCAGTAAAAGATGAACTAACTATCTTAACAAACAATACCAATACATTATATGTCATTAGTTACCTAGCTCATTTAAATATACTATGGACAAAGTAGCAAAATCTGCTATTGATTATCACAAGGTTTAGAGGGGAAGCTAATTTTAATCCAAAACAGCCAGAGTATTTTCTGGAACTAAAGTAAGCTACCAAGTCTTCAGTTTCTTTGCAGAAATAAATCCTGAAGTGGTCCACAAAAATAGGGTTGCATTAGGGACACTCTTTAATCAGCCTACATTTTTCCTCACAGCTACTAGGGGCATGACAGAAAGGTAGAACTGCAGTAGAGGCTGGATAAGTCTATATTTCAATCAATTTTAAACTTTTAGGACTATAATTCCACATAGAAAGGCTGACAGTGTTGACTGGAATTAAAGGTTGTTTTACCACTATTATATATTTAAGGCAAGGATTAATAAGGGGTGATATGAGGAGTAGAAATAACAGAACTCTTGTCTAACACAATCAACAAACAAGTGTATATATTCTGTTTTTATAGTCAATAGCTTTTGATTTTATTATTATGCATTGACTCTATATAACACTGAAAAGATCTTCAAATTAAATCAGTTGTATTGAAGGAAAGTAGCACACCTTGAACAAGTAAGAATTGGCCACAACTCTTCCCCATACACAGTCTGACTGATTTGGAAGGGAAATATAGCAAGGGAAGAATTTTGCTTTTCCTCCCATTGTCATCTGTCATCTTAAAACAATTCTTCAGTTTGTTTTTCCACATATAAGGAAGAAAGTTACTCCATATATTAAAAATTATACCTCTAACATGGTTTAAAGGAAACCATTTCACCTCTGCCCTTTACACAGTGAATACATACAACGAAGACAACAAGAGAAAAGATAAAGTTACAGTATCTAGTCATTCTGTTAAATTAAAGCTAGGGAATATGAGGATTTCTGGATGAACCAGTTTACAACCTTCTGCATTTTCTGTTAAAATAACTTTTTTCTAATACCTTGATTTCTGCCATTTCATTTTTTCTTGTCCTTTTCATTATTTCATCTATTCGCTGAAATGAGAAAAAAAAAGTTTGCTTTCTTCATTTAACAACTAAATTTAAAAAGTATATGATATGGGGGGGATCATTTCCCAGAAAGCTTTGAATCAATGTATAGGATTCTATAAACATGTAATCAGATCATAAAGCCATTGCTATTTTCATGTTTTATATTCTTGGCATCTCTTCCAAAAAGCCGTCATTGTTATTGACATCTCTAGCATGTCTTCTTTTAGTGCTAATTTGGTGGAAGTACTGTAATGATTTGGAAATTTCCACCTCTCTCAGGCAACAAAGAGCTTATCTACAGTGTATAACAATAATAAAATGATCAATCAGCAATGCCAACATCCCTTCTATTACCAAATTAATTGTGTAAGATGCAGAATATAACACAATTAATAGTTCTAGTAAATGTGAAAAAATTAATTACATAATTTTGAAGTTTGTAATTTAGTTTCTGCATTTCATACTGAGAATGTAATTAAATCATTACTTTTTGTAGTTGACAGCTCCTTTCTTACAGTAGCCTTTACATAGTCATGGAACAATGTAAAATAACAATGCAACAAGATTTGATTTGAATAAATTGTTACCTTCTTTCGTTCTTGTCTTTCTTGCTCTATCTGTTGCATAATTTGTTCCTTTTCTAAACGTAAATGTTCAGCTGCCTCTCGTGCTTTAACTTCTGCTGCTGCTTTCTAATTAAATACAAGCCAACAAATTGTTTTTATTATTAAAGATTTAATTTTCAATTCACTTCACAGTCTGGAACTGGTAAAAACTTAACAGTTCAAGTCCTAACCAAGGACCTAAGAGCTATTAAGATAATATCTCAGTATGTAGGCAGTTTGGAGTAAGGTGGTTTTTTGCAAAATCAGAATATTCAGGTCTAATAAGTTCAAAATTTCCATGTCTCTAGGCAACCCTTTGTTTCAAGGATTTCTATCACTATTGGTACAACTATTGATTTCTTCCTCCACAATTGCTCAACTTCAATTTGCAGATTATGGTATTTTGTTATTTTTTTCTAGCTGTTTCTCTTCAATTTGTGCATTACCTGGTATTGCAATATCAATGAACCAGACTTTTTTCTTTCTCACAATAGTGATGTCAGGCATGTGATGGGGCAGATTTCTATCTGTTTGGATTCAAAAGTCCCATAAGATCTTGACCTGTTCAATTATTATTATTGTTATTACTGTTATTATTATACTTTTATTCATTAAACATAAAACTCAGCCAACTGAACATTTAAAAATGTATCACAAATATTATTGATTGGCACTGATGGTTATATGGGTTGCTGCCAGCATCCTAGGTATCGACCAAGTATCTTCTTAAAATGTATGATGTTCCAGGTAGTGCAGTTTTTTGCAGTTCCACTGGTGTAATTGCAGGAAGCTGCAATTTCTTGGTGTATTTTGTAAAATTCTTGGACATGGTGCCAAGTGCCCTGATGACATTGGGTATCACTGTCACATGTTTTATCCATAATCATGTAGTTTTGATGGCCAGATCGCGATATTTTGTGATTTTTTTTCTAGTTCTATTTCTTTAACTCTGGCGTCTCCTGGTATAGCAATATCAATAAATTGTAGAGTTCGGTTTTTGACTGTGACATCTGATGTATTGTGTTCCAAATGATGATCCATCTGTATTTGAAAGTCCCACAAGATCTTCACCTTCTCATTTTTGACAACTTTTTCCACTTTGTGTTCCCATAAGTTTTTGGATACAGGTAAGTCGTATTTTTTACATAATGATTAGTGGATTAGTTTATCAACTCAGTCATGTCTACCTTTGTAATCAATTTGTGCAATTTTGCTGCACTCACATATTAAATTTGAAACAGTTTCAACTTTGTCATTGCAAAGTTGGCAATTTGGATTGTCAGTGGATTTTTGTATCTTTGCTTTCATGACATTACATTGTAGTGCTTGTTGTTGAGCAGTGAGTATTAAACCTTCCATTTCTTTCTTGATGGTTCCTATCTTAAGCCATGCCCATGTCTAGTTGTTATCACATTTTCCTTCAATAATGTCATTGTTATTATTCTTATCTCTTATTCATTAAACATGAAATTCAGTCAATTGAACATTTAAAAATGTATCACAAATACCATTGACTGACGCTGATGGTTGATATGGGTTGTTGCCAGCATCCTAGGTATCAACCAAATATATTACTACTGCTACTACTACTACTACTACTACTACTATTACTTCCCTGAAAATAAGACCCAGCCTGATTTTTTGGGTAGACTTAATATAAGCCCTACCCCAAAAATAAGCATGGGGGGATGGGCGTGTGTATTTGCTGACAACCTTCAAATTGTATTCTTCTTCCTCAGGAAGAGCTCCGTTTTCCACCACACACACACACACACATTTACACTTAGTGAAAACACATGCACATGAATCAAGAGGCTTTCTCTCTTCTCCCACCCACCCCTGCGCTACGCTGCTATGCACTGATCGGAACAGACCTTCCCCTCCCCCTTCGGCAAAGGACACAACACATGCTACATATTCAACCAGTATATCAAGCCGCTACCTCTCTCCTGAAGGATCCCTTTAAACAAAACAGAGTGAGCGCTGGGATGGATTATCTGTCCATCCCTGTCTGTCCCTCTCACCCGACACCCCGGCATTCCTGGGAAAGTGTCAATAATTCTCTGGCCTGGTTCATCAGTGATGCGGCAGTATTCCACAAATCCCTCTCCCAAGTGCTTATTTTCAAGCCCAAAAGAAAAAAAACCTGGGTCTTGTTTTCAGGGAAACACAGCATTATTATTAGTATTGATTTAATCTTTAATTCAATTCACAGTCTGGAACTGGTAAAAAACATAATAGTTCAAATCCTAACCAAGGACCTAAGAGCTATTAAGATAATGTTTGAGTACATAGGCAGTTCTGAGTAAGGTGGTTTTTTTTGAAAAGTCAGAATATTCAGATCTAATAAGTTCAAAATTTCAATGTCTTGAGTATTGCTCCAAGAACTCCTATTACTGTTGGTATAACCATTGATTTCTTCCTCCACAATTGGCCAACTTCAATTTGCAAATCATGGTACTTTGTTATTTTTCTGGTTGTTTCTCTTCAGTTTCTCTTCAATCACCTGGTATTGCAATATCAATGAATCAGACTTTTTTCTTTTCCACAATAGTGATGTCAGGGATGCCGTGGGCCAGATGTCTGTCTGTTTGAATTCAAAAGTCCCCCAAGTTCTTGGTCTGCTCATTCCAAGGAATTTGTCAATTTGGTGTTCCCAAATTGACTGCATTCGAATACTCAGACTTCTGGCAAAACTTCCAATGTATGATTTTGGCAACTCGATCATGACATTGTAGTTAATCAGTTTGTGAGATTTTGCTGCAGCCACTGATAAGACAATCCATTATTTCATCTTTCTCATTGCATAAGCGACATTTGCTGTTGTTACTGACATGTTGAATTTTTTGCTTTCATGGAACTGGTCTGCAGGGCTTGTTCTTGGGCAGCCAAAATGAAGCCTTCAATTTCTTTCTTCAGCATGCCTGATCTCAATCACCTCCATGTTAGCTTTGTATCTACCTTTCCTTCAATTCCCTTCAACTATTGACAGTGCATAGGCTCCTTTTTCCAGTTAGAAACTTGATGCTCAATTGTTTCCTTTTGATATTCTGCTTTCAATCTCATAGTTTTCAAGAGGTTTCTTTCTCTTGCTCACCTCCTTCAGCAAAGGCTCTTTCACTTTTTTAATGTAGTCATTTAAGTAATGTTTTTCCTCTTCTGTGGTTTGTTTCATCTGGAAGAGTCCTTTGCCACCCTAAGATCTAGGCAAAGTGTAATAGATCACTATCAGTTTTTGGATGCAGAGCATGGTGCATTGTGCAGGGTGCACCCTAACAGTTTTCTTGTCTTTCGATCCAAGTTACCATGGGGATGCTGCAACGATTGAAAAGAGTGAAAAATGGTCATAAGTCACTTTTTTCAGTGCCATTGTAACTTCGATCATTAAATGAACTGTTGTAAGTCAAGGATTACCTGTACAAAAATACAAAAAACTTGCAAAAAGCTACCTTAAATACCAATACTTAGATTAGAAATACCTGCAAGTCAGACTTACAAATCAGACATGGTGCCAAAACACCTTGAGGAATTAAAATAGTTAAAATGCAATGATAACTATCAGCAGCCAACTCTTGCTCATAAAGTGAAAGCCTTTAGCAGAGAGGTCATTTAAGCTCTCCAGAAAGTGGGTGGGCATATTTGGGCTATAATACCCCAAGCTAAAGAGACAAATTAACAAATTATATAGGGGACCTAGGTTCAAGTCTCCCAAGCTTTGCAGGATCACAATAAAATTAGTACATGCCATAGATATCTAAATAAACTTCAACCATGGTGCCATGTTACTAAGCCTGAATCCTACAGCTTAAATCCAATCTAATTCTCTTTATTTTTAATTCCAGACAGATTTTCCACTTTGGTTTGCCTTCATAATTGCTTTATTCTTTCCAATTTTCAAGACTAATTCTTCAGTAGTAACATAAGCTGTTGCATACATTAGCTGGTTTCTTTGAACTAATGTTTCTGTTGGAATAATCTGGGCAGCTTCATTCATATTCTTCAATAATTTAGCCAAACTTCTCTTACTAACTTGATTCAGTTTTGGCAATTGATTTTTTTCCACGTTTTCCATTTGAGTCTTAATTTTCTCAGCCTAGTTTAGCTCTGGCTGTTGGTTCTTCAAAATCTAATCCAATTCTTGCATCTTGTTCCTCATCCACTTCTCTGATTTCCTTCCTTTTCTCCACTACTTGTTGCTCCACTTCTAAATTATCTCTATTATCAGTTACACTTGAGCTTTGATCTTGCACTACTCTGCTAGCAATCTCTTGTAATTCTGCATTAGTGAAGAGCTTGTGCTTCAAAACAACATGCTTCTGGTCCATAAGTCTTTCTTCATTGATTTCCATATCCAGGTAATTCTCTTTTCAAATCTTGACCATGTGCTTTTGAAATCCATGCTTTGTGGGCTGAGATTTTCCATAATTGTGTAACTTTCTTCTTTGGCCAGATTTTTCATTTTTTTCATTTGTCTTCCAGTCACCTGTCAACTCCATGCCATGGTTGCCTAGCAGAGGGAGCTGAACCCTGGGGCATATTTTTCATTGAACACCCAGAAGCCATAGTATTCAATCGAGTCTTATTGAGCCAGGTAACACTTGATCTGGCATAGAATTCACTTGATGTGTTTTTACCATATTAAATGGGTTTTGAATCAGGCTCTTCTCCCCCCCATAACAATGCAATGATTTATTATTGTTGTTGTTGTTATAGATTTAATCTTCAATTCGATTTATGGCCTGAGACTCGTAAAAACTTAACAGTTCATCTCCTAACCAAAGACCTAAGAGCTGTTAAGATAATGTCTCAGTATATAGGCAGTTCCAAGTAAGGTGGTTTTTTTTTTTTGCAAAGTGGAACTATTCAGGTCTGATAAGTTCAAAATTTACATGTATTTAGGCAACCCTTTGTGTATTGCTTCAAGGGCTCCTATTACTATTCTTTATTAATAACTATTAATTTAAAGTTAATTATTATTATTACTACTACTATGATCCTGTGCTAAGCACATTGGGCTACAAGCATACTCCACAATTTTCAGTCTGCAGCTTTAGTCTGGCATCCTTCCATTTAAGGCTGATGTTTTTAATGTTGGTTTTTCAGATTTTCCTGAATTGTTTGGTGCCAGTTTTTTTTTTTTTTTTTG
>JANHFN010008287.1:23984-40370 GCA_032468175.1 Toxicocalamus goodenoughensis
TGTCAGAAAGTTTCTCCTTATTTCCAGGTTAAATCTCTCCTTATTCAGTTTCCATCCATTATTCCTTGTCTGGCCTAGAGGAGCTTTAGAAAATAGCTTGACCCCTTCCTCCCTGTGGCAGCCCCTAAAATATTGGAAGACTGCTATGATGTCTCCCCTGGTCTCAACAATAGAATGGCTCCTATTGTTGTTGCATACTTTCAAGGAGGGTTGTGTTTTGTTTTTGTTTTTTTGCCTCCAGTAGTAGCAGCATAGTAAATTCAGCAAATTAGTAGCTTTGCTGAAATGTCTTACCGAGAGGCTGTACTGTGAATCCAAGTCCACTGCTTGGAGCTCCATGAAAGGCAAGAAGAATGAAACAAACAATGTATGGCCCTGCAGCAAACTCTTGTTGCCTGAATCGCTGCTGCTCATGTTGCCAGCCAGCAAACATTTCTAATGCTTTCTAATGCACTGTGTCATCTTTACCCACCATCTGCTTTTGATTTTGGTTGTGTCTTACCGTCTTCACAGTGTAATGTAGCATTCCATAATCAGTAAGCATGGTTATTAACACCCCGGGGGCTACTTTAAGAGTGCTGGTCATTTATTGGAACAGTACCAGGAGCCCTTGTGGCACAGTGGTTAGGATGCAGTATTGCAGGCTAACTCTTCCCACAGCTGGGAGTTCGATCCTGAGAGGCCTCAAGGTTGACTCAACCTTCCATCCTTCTGAAATTGATAAAATGAGGACCCAGATTGTTGGGGGAAATATGCTGACTCTATCAACCACTTATACAGTTCTGTAAAGCATATAAATCTGAGTGCTATTGTTATTGCTATTGTCTCCCCACCCCAGCAAGGATTTTTATCAATCAGCTGAACAAGCTAATCCCCCCTCTTATTTTTCAGTAAACTGATTCTGTCTGTACTCAGAAGAAGGAAGGGAGGGAGGGAGAGAGAGAGGGAGGGAGGGAAGAAGGAAGGAAACTGCAAAAATAAATTTTGTGAAAATTCAGTGCAATGCTTCTTTAAAAAAAGAAAGAAAGAAGCATGCTTTCCTCTCCTGTTTTCTGCTCTGTGTCTGTGAACCAAGGAACAGAGAAGGATGGGTGGACAGGGCATCTGCTTCATAGAGGCTTTAGCTACAGGCTGCACTTCCAACCAGTTTTTTCAGTATCCTAAAGCAGGGAGCTGTGAGCTCTTTAGCGCTATGGCACTGAGACTCTCGGTAGAATTAATTACGCTCAAATTGCAGCCCGATAGCAATCCGCTAATCGGCTTCACCAGAAGGATAATGATGTCTGACAAAAATCGAGCTGCCAAAAGAGAAGATGGGGGGCGAGAAATGTAGCTTATTAAGTTGGAACAAAAGAAAGTGCTTTTAAAAAGCAAACATTTAAATGCTGTGCTGCTTCATTACTCAATGAATGGGTGAGTCCAACTCTTTCCTCCTCTTCTTAAAGAAGCATCAGTGCCTCTTGGGGTCTCCACAAACAGCCAGCAGCTGCTACAAGATCCAGAGCTAACAGCCTTGCATTATTAGTTCTTCTGCTCTTTGAGGGGTTATGCTAATGAAGGACTGAAAGCTCTTTGAAGTGCTGGGCAAACACTGCAATTAAGCTGCCCACCACAACCTGGTCCCCTCTAGATGGCTTGGCATGCCATTGCCATCATTCTCAGTCATTTGAGATTTGCAAATGGATGATGGGACTTGCAGTACTATGCAATTGAAGAAAGGTGGGGCGAGATTGGTCAAAAACGTTCTGTAACTTTTCCGAAATTGTGTTGGAATGTCAGCATATTTCAAATATTGGGCAGAAAAAAGCACACGTCCCAAGAGTTTTCTTTCATTTCCTTCTATCATGTTGCTGAATATCATTCCTCTTATCCCTGAACCGGATGAGTTTCCCAGTGACTGACTCCAAAGATCCCTTATTTATATCCTGTAGGTCTTTGTTACTCTAACAGGCTGTCAAACTCCCAGCCTGCGGACTGGATGCATCATGCGCTGGCCACACCCACGACAAATTTAGCGCAGGGGAGGAAAGTCACGATACATCATGTGACGCCACTGTGATGACGTGAGTTTGACATCCCTGCTCTAACTTCTTTGTGGTAGAAAGATCCATGCAGCTATCATAAAAAAATATAGATTGGCAAATGGTCCCATTCGATTATGGTACCATACTGATTAGTCTATTACTCATGTTTAATGAATTAACTCAGATTTCAATATTATGGGAGTAAGGAAATACATCTATTTTCCCAAGATCAGATTTTTTTTAACTA
Organism: Toxicocalamus goodenoughensis; assembly: GCA_032468175.1. Taxonomy (NCBI): domain Eukaryota; kingdom Metazoa; phylum Chordata; class Lepidosauria; order Squamata; family Elapidae; genus Toxicocalamus; species Toxicocalamus goodenoughensis. The sequence goes on from JANHFN010008287.1 coordinate 26,256, forward strand.
CATATGTGATAGATTTTACTTCTGCCCGAATTTACCATTTTTTCTTCATTAAAAATATTGCAACTTTTCTTAGGAGGGAATGGCATTAATTACTTTGATTGTCCTTTCCTGCATTTTATGAAGAGTGGCAATTTAAAATAGGTGTGAAGAATAAATGGACCATAATGTGTATAAAGGGACTATCATTCTAATCATTTATTTGCTATCTTTTCTGATTATTTCTCATTATCCCACGGATTTTGCCTTATTTATAGCTGCTATTCATTGATTTAAATTTTGCATTTTATCTTCCATTACAATCCCAGAATTTTTTTCCTGATCAGTCCTGCTAGTCCAAATGCTATCATATATGAAAATAGGGGTTGTTTTTTTTGTTCTATCATGCATAAGTTTGTTCTTCTTTCCTTCATTCACCATTTTAATACACACTCTCTTTGGAAATTTTCATTTTTCTTCTTTCTTTTAAACACTCCAAGTAATTTTGCAATATTAGCAAACTTAGGAACTTCTCATCAGATCACTCCCTCTTGTGTTTAGCTTCATATGTGTTCATTTTGATCATTTATGAACAAGTTGAGCAGTTCTGATCACAATAAGTATTCTTGGGGAGCCCCACAGATGAATTCTCTCTATTGTGAGTTATAGAAGCTAAACTATCCCATGTGGCTATTCAGTGGCATTGGATCTCCACAGTTTGCAAATCTTTGGATTCTCCATGGAGTGAACTTCAATGATAAGATTAGAATCTTCTAGTGATAGGCCTTGGACATTTTTGGGTAATGAGTTTGGCATAATGGGTGTAAAATTGCATGACAAACTTCTTTTTTCTCCACCATATATCAATATAGATGTTCTTCTGATATTTTGCATTAGAAGCATATCAAAATTTGCACGTCCATTAACCTTTATACATTCTGCCTAATAAAGAAGCCACTTACCCTGCCTGTTTTGCTAATTCAAAAAGTAAAGCCAGGACTCAAAACAAGTAAAGGTCAATCATTGCTTCTATAACATGAAATGGAAAGGCAGTTATCTTGGTGAACTTTGAGTTGGATGGATCAATGGTTAATTTTGTCCAATTGCTGCTGCAGCTAATTACAGATAATCCCTCAATTTATGACCACAATTGAGCCCAAAATGTCTGTGGTTAAGTGAGACATTTCTTAAGTGAGTTTTACCTCATTTTATGACCTGTCTTGCTGCAGTTGTTAAGTGAATCACTGAAATTGATAAGTTAGTAACCTGGTTGCTTAGTGAATTACTCTTCCCCATTGACTTTGCTTGTCAGAAGGTTGCAAAAAGCGATCACGTAACCATGGGACAAGCAACAGTCATAAGTATGAAGCAGTTGCCAAAAATCTGATTTTTGATCACATGATCATGGGGAGGCTGCAAAAGTCATAACTGTAAGAAAATGTCCATACAGTAAGTCACTTTTTCAGTGCCGTTGTAACTTTGAATGGTCACTAAATGAACTGTTGTAAGTCGAGGACTATCTGTATATAAAGAAAACCTGGTTTAAGCTGCAAGGGAGCTAGGAACTCCATTAATATTATCAAGTTTTCTTAACTGTCCATAAAGGACACTATTTGTAACTGAGGGTTGAAATGAGGGGTTCCTGGTGATCTCTGAGCTTGATTGTTTTCTTGCAGATGTTTCACTACTCAAACTAGGCAATCTCATCATTGCACTGATGATGTTACCTAAGTTGGATAATGAAACATCTGCAAGAAAAGAGCCACCAAGGACCCTTCATTTCTTAACCGTCCCTGTTTGATTTGATGGCAAGGAAAGACCTTGCAAGGGAAATTCTCATGGGTGAGATGAAATGGAGTTCTGGGAGTTCTTTGCTGATTTACAAAGTCTCTTCACCTTGCAGTCTCTCTAACTCCCCACTTTCAACTCAGATGCATTTTTCAATTCAAAAACGTTGGAACAGCTTGCCTTTGGAAATTGTGGGAGCTTCATCCCTGGCAGCTTTTAAGAAGAGACTGGACTGCCATCTGTCAGAAATGGTGTAGGGTCCCCTCCTTGGGCAAAGGGGGTTGTAGATGACCTACAAGGTCCCTTCCAACTCTGGTTAATCTGTTAATCTACATGGCCAGGCAGAAAAGCTTCAAAAGGAAGGATAAAATGCTAACTTGAAGGATCAGCAAGGCCAGCATCATCTATCATTTTTGAATAATAAAATAATCTTAATAAGACCACATAAGTAGAATAAAGTAGGAATCTCTTTGAGAGGAGGAGAATTAAAAGTAATACGCTCCATCGATTCAATTTTACCCATTGTACACTGATATAGTATTTAATTTTGTTAAATTTATCCACAGGTCCTTTTGAAGATCAGATCCCCTTTTGGCTTTTTGACTAAAATCAAGCACGCTATGAGCAACCTAAGTCAGATGTGTATGCCAAGAGAGAAACTCCGCAGGCTGTGTTTGCTGCATGGGTCACTAGATCCTCACCCCAACACAAAATGTACAAGGCAATTTAAATGATACTCTTCCAATGCCTTCAATTGCTTTGATTAAATTGAAACAAGTTTCCTGATGAGACTTATACAATTAAAATTATAAATATGGAAATGGAAAATAAGAAGTTAAATTGTTCCAAAGGTGCTTTTTCAAGAGGAAACTGGACTGGCTTTTATTTGAAGATGTTTTGCTTCTCATCCAAGAAGCTTCTTCAGCTCTGTTAAATTATTTCAAGGTTAAATTATTTTAGGAACATTTTAAAATAATATGAGCTATAGTTTCTGCACAAGACTAATGTTTATCCAAACATTATCCTTACAGTCTATGCATGCCTACTTAAAAGGCCCATTGCATTTATTAGATCTGATGCTCAGCTAAATGTTTTAAGAACTACCACCATAATCATTGTTGTAAAGCTATGTGAAGTTGAAGAAATGCAAGATAGGCGCTTCTAATCTCTGATGAAATAATATGAGAATGCACACTTTTAAGAAGGGGGCAAAGGCAAGAGATTGGAAAGCGGAAAGATGGGAAAGCAAATCTTGTGATATGGAAGATTGGGAACAGCTGGAGAAATCATTTGCTACCCCAGTCATTCAGCTAAATGCTTGCCCATCCATATAGACACATTATGATTATTGTGATTTTATTTTGTGAAGCAATAAAGACCAGATTTTCAAAACATTCCAGTGTGCAATTGCCTGCACAAATCGACCAATTGAACACAAAGTCATGGACACTGCATATGCAAATCAGGCGTGAAATTGCATCGACATTTTGTTGCCCTAAACTGTTGAACTACAGACTGCAGCAGACACCCAGTCCCTGGAAAAGACCATTTAATCTTGGCTTATGTGTGTTTTCTCTATTGGCAACGATCAGGAAATCTCATTGCCCTAAGGGGAAAAAAAGAGATTTGCAGGTTTCGAGACAGAGAAACAAACATAGATACTGTTTTGCTCTGTTTTTCCCTCCCCTTATAGTAAGTCATATATTTTTAAATTTTATTTGTTTGTTTTTTTCCTCATCTTTATTACAGGTAGTCCTTGAGTTATGACCACAACTGGGCCCAAAATTTATGTTGCCATGTGAGAAATTTGTTAAGTGAGTTTTGCCCCATTTTATGACTTTCCTTGCCACAGTTGTTAAGTGAATCACTGCATTTGTGCTTGTTGTTAAGTGAATCTGGCTTCCCCATTGACTTTACTTGTCAGAAGGTCACAAAAGGTGATCACATGATCTCAGGACTCTATAAACGGCATAAATACCCAGTTGTCAAGCATCTGAATGACCATGACCATGCAGATGCTGCAATGGTCATAATTGTGAAAAATGGTCATAAGTCACTTTCTGTGTCACTGTAACTTCGAAAAGTCACTAAATAAACTGTTATAAGTCAAGGACTATCTGTACTTTCATAACTAACTCAAGGCAGTAAACAGACATGATACTCTTTTCTTCTCCTATTTTTCCACAACAACCAACCCTGTGAGATAGACTAAGTCATGAGTGAGTAACTGGTTCAAGGTTGTTCAGTTGGCTCTCATACTTAAGGCAGGACTAATCCCATAATTTCTAGGCCAGCACTTTCACCATTACACCAATCTGGTTCTCATACGTATGCTTTGCCTTAGGAAAAATTATAAATATCAAGATTAGAATGTACACTGACATATATAGAGACAAAGATATATGGTTTGGTTCTGTAACCCAACAGAACAGACACAGACTTCAGAGGATAATTAGGACTGCAGAAAAAACAATTACTACCAACCTGCCTTCCATTGAGGACCTATATACTGCACGAGTCAAAAAGAGGGCTGTGAAAATATTTACAGACCCCTCACATACTGGACACAAACTGTTTCAACTCCTACCCTCAAAACAACACTATAGAGCACTGCACACCAGAACAACTAGACACAATAATAGTTTTTCCCCGAATGCCACCCCTCTGCTAAACAACTAATTCCCTCAACACTGTAAAACTATTTACAAAATCTGTATTAATATTACTATTCATCTTCTCATCACTCCTATCACTCATCCCCTCCCACTTGTGACTGTATGACTGTAACCTTGTTGCTTGTATCCTTATGATTTATATTGACTGTTTCCTAGTATGATTTGATTGCATATTTCTACCCGATGTGTTGTATCTTATGATTCTTGACAAATGTATCTTTTCTTTTTATGTACACTGAAAGCATATGCACCAAGACAAATTCCTTGTGTGTCTAATTACACTTGACCAATAAAGAATTAATTCATTCATTCATTCAATTAATATTATACGAATTCAGAGTCACACTGGAATCAGGCAGCCTAATTAATTAAAAATAAGTAAACAATGTACAATTAAACTTTATATTTCATTTATTTCATTGAAGCTCCTGCAAATGTAATTATCAAAACAAACATTAATTTAGTCATTAATCTCCCTTCTCAGAGGAGGAAATCAAAAGTCCACAAGTGGAATCTGAGTGTAACAATAGCCTTTCCACTATTTTAATCAACAGCTAAAATATTTATATAATTTCATTAAGTTCTGATGAAGTATCAATAAATTGCAAAATTATTGTCAATGAATGATTGATACAAAATCTGAGAAAGCGTTATGTTATACAGTGTGTGTGGAATAATACAACAATAAGAAAAAAAATCACCTCTATTTAACCATATCTTATAATAGATAGCCAAGCTAATTGGGATACCCTTATGCAACATAATAATCAGGTGCTTTTCACTTTTATGAATGTCTCAATATCTAGAGAACAATAATTAGACAAAGCAAAATCCCAAAAATACTAACAGTTCATTTCAAATGCAAGAATACTTCCTATAAGAATTCTTTCTTAACATTTTTGTTAGGGAAAGATTGAAGAAAAGAAAGTAGAGATCTGTATTTGTATCTTTATCCTGGGGAAGCAAAATATAAACCAACATATAAGTTTATTTTAAAAAAAAGATGTGAGTTAGTAATTTTCAAAACTACCTGTGAGACTTCACTTGTACTTGCTCCCTTCATTGAATCTGACATGGAAGCAGATGCTGCTTTCTTTTTCTCCAGTCTTCGAGTGGGGGAAGGCTTGTAAGAAGTTTTAAGAGGGCTGGCTGGTGCTACACGAGGACAGATATGGAATACTAAAGAGTTATAGTACAATAGCAAGTTCATTAGGAGACATAGACAAAGAAAGCAAGGAAAAGAGGAAAGAATCGTTTTATTAGAAACAACCAAACAGATACTTTCCCAAAGCATTAATGAATTGTCTTCCCATTTTAAACAGCCATAACATTTTTGCTCAAACAACTTAACATTAAGCACATAAGCATATAAGCACTTTTATTTGCAAGTGTTGGGAAATTCAAAATTCTTCATTTTCTAATAAATTACTGCTATGAGTTCGTAAAGTCAGAAACACATATAATGTAACAACCTAAACAAATGAGTAGACATGTAAGGTTGAAAACAGACCTATCACCCCCAATATAGTTTTAGCTATGAAAATTTCACTGGCTAGATGAATCATTTTAAGTCCTTCATTTAGTGTTAACATGGTGAACCCTATATATTTTGAACTCCCCTGTGCATTTTATAAATAATCTTCTAGACTCCTTAAATTCATTATTTTATGGGAAAATTTGTTTTAAGTAACTAAAATATTCCTGAAGTTATTAGCTTTACCTGAATCATTATACCCCTCAGAAAGCATTAAAGTACTTCTGCTCCTGGCTAAAGAAGCTTGTGTGGGAGTCAATAGTCGAGAAATGATAAAATTTTCCACTGGACTAAGGTGCATGCGATGAGCTGAAGGATGGGAGCAAATGAAAAAAATAAAGAATAACCACTTTTAAAATGTGCAACTAAACATAAAAATAAACAAGATATACAAAAGAAATAAACAATTACAACAAAAAATAAAGCTAAACATATTTTAAAATTCAAAACCTTTGATTTAATTCTTCCACAAAAAACATTTCATTGTGTAATCCACATTAGGTCTTGGTCAATCAAATAAATATATTAAATTACTGTATTAGCATTTATTAGAATTAGACATAAATGGCAAAACACTTTATTACAAAAGAGGATTGACAGTTTCTTCCTGAACTGAATTTATGAAACAATAATCAAAAGTATAATTTTATGGTTAGCCAATTAAGTTCTTACCCACAATATTAAATGTTCTATCATCTTTGATAGATACATTGAAATTTGGGTTATATATTGATTGGTATACTCTTGTGTGATATTCTAAACACAGGTGATCAGGAAGGAGCATGAGAGACTTATTTTTTTTGGGCCTTAAATTCAAATTTAAGAATCTGCTTTATTTAGTAAAAAATATTCAAATTATGTTTTGTTCAATCTTTATATTCTGACATTTTTTTATTAATGGTCTTAAGACGTACAGACTTCTTCTTTGTGAATTTTGCCATTGGCCTGGTAACAGCAGGTATGCTACAGTACAAATTCCATATGAATTTTAGAATTCAATTATATGTGAAGGTCAGAAGAAATATGCTTTAAGCCACAGTTAATAAGTGAAGAATTATTGGTGAAAACGACTCAGAAAATAGAATAGAAAAAGATAATTTCACAACAAATATCATGCAGAAGACTGAATTTTATTTCAATCAGCACATAGTCACTGGATGAGTGAAATCAAGTGCACAGAATTAGTAAGAAGCATATTTAGATAGAAATTCCATAAACATCAGTGAAAAATAGAAAGCGCCTATAAGTGCATACCTAAATTCTTGAAGATGGCGAAAGAAAAAGAAATTATTGCCAACATATTTTTCTAAGTCCTTTTCTGTAATAACACATTAATAACTATCCAATTCTATCGGAGGATGAGCAATCTGAATTATTTACATCTAGTCTCAAATGCAAGACTTATAGACTTCAAATTTGCATAACACATGTACAAAAGAGATCTGTATCACAAATTCTTCCTCGCTTGGTTACATTCTTTTCTCTCAAGGTTGAGTTGAGATCTTTCCAAAATATATTCTGTCTGGCATTGTACCATGAGAAGAGCTCATGCAGTTTCAATTCAACCCGCGACTATATATACAAACTGAATGTATACACTAGCCTCAACACTAAAATAACCAGGCAAGCTCTGTCTTAACAGTCTTGCCATCAAGCACAAATAATACCACAATGAAATTATTAGTTGCTTTCTTCTAATCAGTTACAGTTATTTCAAGTGCTACTTTACTCAAATGGAACATCTGAACTCTTGAAAAGATGCCTGCTTATCTGGTGCCACCTGACCATAGAAGAAGCCTAAAAATGTGAAAGCAAGGGTTTAAAACAAAATTCTTGTTTACATTCTATCCAAAGTTGTCCCATAAATAAAATAATTGAGCATTTAGTACTTTTTGTTATATTAACCACTATAAAAGCAACTACACAGAAAATATATTTTATATTATTTAACATTATTTATAAAAATGGCTGAACAATTTAAATCCAAAGCATTTTAAGAAATTATACAACTCTTCAGAATATTTTAAGTTTATATTCATGCCTTGTTGCAATTCTTATTACAATCCTTTAAGAAGGGCATTATTATCCTCAGCTTAAGATGGGAAACTGTGCCTTGTACAAAACCCTATATTTTGGAAAAAAATCTATTTCTAAATGCAATTTCTTAGCTACCACACTATTTATATTTCACTTGAAAGCAAGTGCCATTTTGCACTATATTTAACTCCAGTACATGAATACTGGAAGAATCTCCTTTTTTGTATACAGTATATCATAGATGTAATAATGGTAACAACATTTTAGATGAGCAGTTATATATAGAAGTTAAAAATGTTTCAGTTTTTTAAAGAAAAATACACTGTTACAGCACAATTCTGTCTTCTTTTCCACACAATTGCAATGAGTTAGGAAAATACTCTCAAGCCATTTTGCTGGTAGAAAAAAAATGTCAGAAGGGAAAGTTGGCTATTGGAAAATCCTCAGTATAGTTCTTCCATTAGTACAGTTTTTTGTGATTGAAATCCAAAACTATACTGATTCCAAAGGACAGGTACAAGGTAGGTCCTGTTCACTTGTGTAACAAAGTTTGTGTGTATTTTTGTGTATGTGTATATATGGGTATGCATGTGCGGTCTGTCTGTCTTATCCCTTGGTCAAGAGACAAGTCTGCAAGGCTCTTGTCTTCTCGTCTTGTCCTAGTTGCGATGTTCTACCTGGTGCTCTTAAAGCAATAGCTCAGTAACATATAATATGCATTCTCTACTAACTCTGTTATGAACCAGATATAAACTAGAAATACTTTAAAATGTGATTAAAATTTTTGAAATGACTAATGATAAACATGTAATTATAGCAGTCTTGGTTCCTCCGAAGATACATTTTCAGCATCACAGTGACTTTTGTCCTATTTATCAAAAGATTAACTGATTGAAAAAAAAGAACAGTAAGGAAGAAAAGTGGGAGGGGGGGGGGAAAGAGGCAGATAAAAAGAGGAAGGAAGCCTTGGAACTAAAAATAGAGGATATTTCTGTGGCAACAATGAGCAGCACATTCACTTGCCTTTATCAATGGAATAAGTTATTGTTGCTATGGAGGAGGAAAGACGTTTATTGATAGGCGACTCCATTTGCTTTGGCAGATTCATTGTAGAAACTGAAAGTTTGTCACATGCTGCAGAGAGATGCATTAAAGAGATTTATATTCATTCCGCAATGCTAAACATTTTGTTACCATGGATCTTTAGAATGGGTCACGACAAAGAATGAAGAACATCTGTCTGGCCATATTATAAGCTTTACTTTAAGGTTTTCTCCTTAAAAAAAATAAATCAACATTTCAATTTACATTTAGTTCATTTGGATTCTTATCTGTTTTTTGAAACCTGCCTATGCAAAACAATGTAACAATTAACAAATATTATTTCAAAACACTGATATATTTAATCAATTAATTAATATACTCTATTGGCTACATCTTAACACTTATACAGTGTCTAGTGAAAAGATTTTAACACAGCTTCATATTCTGAATTTTCCACTTTAAACCCAATCATATACCTTCCTAGAACAAATAGTAGCCATTCCATGAAACTCCCCATCTTTGATGAGTCTAAAAGTTAATACATATTGTAAGGTTATTTATCTAATCCCCCAAAATCAAGCTCATATTTATACAGCTTCTGCTTCTTAATCATACTGCTATGGCTCATGATTTTATTCTTAGTTATAAAACTCCTACGTTTCTCTATCATTGTTAAAAACAGTTCCAAAAGTGAGAATGTTGGAAACAATGTGAATCCCTTCATGTATGACATATTTTGAAATAAATCATTACTTCACATTGGTGTCTTTTCTATATTCTGTGACGCAGACACTGAACACATACACTGTGCTATGCACAGACATGACCTTCGAAGAATGTGATTCTAAATTCTGCTGAAGTCTATATATAATAGGCCTATCTGATTAGAGATCCATATTCATGTATCTATTCGCAAAAGTAAGATTAATGGCTGTCATTGGGTAGAGCTCTACTTCTTCTTTTAATGTATGGAGAATTGCTCTGATACGTCATAGGAAAAGACAAAATGAACAAATGTAGCTTCAGCTCCTATGTATATGTTATTAAGCAGAGACAATCTTCTACATAAAAACACATGCAAATTAATTTTAATAATTAAGCTCAATACATAATTGAAAGACAATTTGAGCTATAAGTGAACTGTTTGTACCTGGACATTTAAATATATTAAGTTTTAATATACTTAGTATACATGCAAGGCAGCAAAATAAGATATTGTTGTTCTTATTTCTACTGCTTCAAAGTAACATTAGTGCTTATATATATATATATACTGTGTAATTGAAATATTTTCAGTAAGTTGTTTTTCTACTTATTTTTCATCTGTAGTCTCATATATGATACATGAACACACACGTGGACCCCACAGGTGGACAAAGGAGATGAACAGGTCAAATGCTAATGGGAAAAATATTTGAAATATCAGTGATGCTGAAATGCTGAGCATGTTTCACCTCAATATGACAGAACTGACAAATACAGTGAGGTGCCTAAATGCAATTCACCAAGCCCTCCTGCTGCACAATTTCCTTTTATTTTAATGGGATATGTAAATGAAAAAAGGGCAACAATAGCACTTGGGAGAATTGGCCCTGAATTTCCAATAAGAATGCTGTTCTAGATGTAACTGAGATAACAGAGAACACAGCCATTAAGGGAAGGACAAGATTAGTGGATATGTTATAGTGATAAACAACACAATGGCACTGGGAGTTTCTCAAATACCATTGTAGGGTTCAGCAGCAACAATTGAAACCACAGGGTCTGGAAGAAGAGTGTTGACAGCTAAACCTAGAAGGGGTGGGGCATTTTCTGATTCACCTACATCACAGAAAGAAAGAAAGAAAAAAACCAGAGCAAAAAAGATGACAATTACATCAAGCCTGAAAACCCAATAATACAAGAATGTTAATGTGTATGTTTACAGAAACATTACTAGACTATCCTCATGATGCCTAGTAATTTACGTCTACTTTTACAATAAAATATTAATGCAAAATCATTTAATTTTGATAAGGGTTAGACTAATCAGGCACTGTTTATAATTAAAGAAAATATTTTATCAAAACTTACTGGAAAAAGCTGATAAATTAAAAATATCAGTTTTTTCAAAAATCATAAAAAGCAGAATATGGTGGATGGTTTAATTTAAGCAAATGCTTAGCAAATGCTATTCATTTTTTGCTGAAAATAATGCACAGTCATGAAGAACTCCCCTGAGCTTTTATGAGCATCTGGAATTAAAAAATACCTGCTGCAAAATTATACAAAGCTGATGGCTAGTGATATTAAAATGATTTATTTCAATTGCATTTATTTCTTTTCTAATATTATCTGCACTAATGCTCGGGGATACCTAACTTTTAAGAAAGAATCAAAATGTAAAATGTAATAAGCCATAGAAATTACTTCATGAATGATGCCCTTGACTCTTTCTCATACTCTATAGCATTCTATACAGAGGAGGAATTCTGCAGCTTTCTTTTCAACTCAAGTATTTCAGTTTAAAATCTGCAATGCAGCCAGTCAGTCTCACCTACCATCTCTGTCGCCTGAGCCTGAAGCCAGTCCTCCTCCCCACGACCACCTCTTCTGTTTCTGCTCTAGCTGCTGATTTCGTTCCTTGGAGCGCCGCATCATTGCTTCTAATCGTTCCTATAAACAATTCATGCAATGTCATGGTGTTTTGTTTTGTTTTTAAATCAGCCCTCATCTAAAAAGCATATTTTAAAAAAAGATTGATTCTGACAGTACATATATTTAACATTTTTATTATCAGCACTGCTAAAAGAAATTAGGATTTGCATCATATCTACTCACCTCTGAATATAAATATCCTTTGTGTGCAGTTACTCGTAAGGTTGCTATAGAGGCTGAAGTTAGCAATACAAGTTAGATCACCTCCAGCATCTGTCTCTGCTGGCAATACTGCTACTGCGTGACTGTCTGGACTTAATTTGTTTAAGAATAATGCATGAGAAGTGGTCACTCTGTCATCTCAGCAGAGCTATGCTTTTTCCTTTCAATGTACAAACTTGATTACTGTAATTCTTTCCAATCTCACAAAGATTTCCTTCTTTTAATCAGTTTCAATATTTAAGAACAAAATCCAAAATGCAACTAAAAATATTATTTCTAGTTATTCTTATTATCTCTCTACTAAATAAATTCCTATTAAACTGGTTGGGGATAAAAACATTCTACCCTTTTGTTTCACCAATTTTCTTCATATTTTTTATATTATCCCACTGAGCATAATGCATAGTCATCTTCCTATTCCCCATTTCCCCAAATCCATTTCCCAAACTTGATTGCATTCTGGGATGTGATAGATTAGATTAGATTAGATTAGATAGACAGACAGACAGACAGACAGACAGACAAAGAGGTAGATGTGTATATATATATGTGTGAAATGGAATAGGAGTAAGAATAGAATAGAATAGAATTTGGAAGGGACCTTGGAGGTCTTCTAGTCCAGCCCCCTGCTCAAGCAGGAGAACCTATATCGTTTCAGACAAGTGACTATCTAATCCAGGGGTGTCAAATTGAAGGCCCGTGGGCTGAAACTGGTCCATGGGGTACTTAGATCTGACCTGTGAGACTAGCCGGGGAATATCAAAGGACTGACCCACTGTGCCTCTGTCAGCCAAAATGGCCCCTAGTAAGGCCGTGCACAGTCTGTTTTGGGCCAGCAGACTGCTGCAGGAGGCTGTGGAGCCCAAAACCACACCATGGGGTGCCGTGGGTGGGCTGTTTTTGGCTGGCACAGAGCTGCAGGATTCCATGGATTTATTTTGTGGATAAATCTACTCAGATATGCTGTTGAGCACCATTCATTTGCATCCATATAAATAGAGGTTACCAATACAGATCTCAACAATCATAATGTTTTCTTTTTATACTAACTAACATTATGAACCCAGGGCATCTGTTCATTTATTTTTGTAATAGCTTCACACCAACTCCTGTTCATACAAAAATATGCAAAAAAAATTCACACAGGGGACTATTAAGGCTCCAGGAAAGTGACTAAGCCCAAGGGTATTTTCAAGTCTTTAGGGAAAGGTCCTGATTAATGGTGGAGAATCTTTACTGATCCTAAAAAGATAATATGTGTAATAATACACATATCTATCTTTAAACTGCCACAAGACTGTTGTCTTTGCTGTAACTATTTCATCTAGTATCATTTTTAGAACTGCAGAATTATATGTGGCTGGCTGCTATGCCTATGTGTGGGTAAAATCCCCCACCCACTGAAATGATGAGTTGATTGACATCCCAAACTCCACTGAGAAAATTTCAATGATGGGTGTCATTTAACACTGATTTCATGGGTGAGATCTGAAGAAGAAGTGTCCTTTGACTATTCTATTACACAAAAAAAGTGGAGGGCAGGAATGTTTCATTGATGTGATAAAGCATGATCTAAACCTGATTCCTGAACAATAATTCACACATTCAGGTGGAGAATGAAGATTTCTATATTACATCAGTATAATTTCTTTGTATATTTTTATGTTGGGTTACAGGAATCAGTTTTCAAATTTCAAGTAATACTTTAAATTCTGAACAAGAATTAGTCAGAAACACTGGTTGTGACAAGTCTTATTTTGATGAATAAGATAAATTAAAGTTAACCTTTAAAAAAAATAAGAATATAGCCCAAAATGGAAAACTTCAGGTATCTGAATTGAAAGTCACAACTACCTGCAATATGAAGATAAAAAACACAAAGCAGATAATGGAAAATGTTATATCTTCACAAAGCCTCACTGTTTCTGTATTACATCTCTTAAGAAGAAACCTTATCCTAGACATTTAGCAATATATTGTGATGATTTTGTTGCATTGTACAATGTTCTTCTTTACAATGGATATCTGGAATAAAATATTCATGTTTTCAAAGAACACTATTACATTAAAAATGGGAGGAGGGTCAGCTAAAATATCCTACATAGAGTTAGTAATATTTCAAAGAACAGATTCAACAAGGAAAAGGAAACTTGAGCTGAAATTGCCCAAGCAATAACAAAGAGTATATAATTTTGTTATTTG
>JANHFN010008288.1:0-19492 GCA_032468175.1 Toxicocalamus goodenoughensis
GTGGTGTTGAATAGTTTTACATCATCAGCGAAGAGGACGCAGTTGCTAATAAGGTGATCACAAAGGTCATTTATATAGAGTGTAAGAGTGTGGGTCCTAGAATGCTCCCTTATGGGACACCGCTGATAACTGGTGCAGGGTTTGATAGGCGTTTCCTATTTTTACTATTTGTTGCCTGTTTGTCACGAAGGCAGTAATCCACTCATGAAGGGATCCAGAAATGCCGTAAGAATTTAATTTTAATAGTAGTTTGTCATGTACTACTGAGTCAAATGCTTTGCAGAAGTCAGTGTAAATTACATCTATTGCTTTATCCTGGTCGAGAAGTGTAGTTCATATGTTTTTGCAGTATAGAAATTGCAAATTGCAGGACAATTTTTTTCTGAAACCAAATTGATTATTGGAGAGTAAGTTGTTAGACTCTAGGTGGAAGGTAATGCACTGATTAATAATTGATTCCATAACTTTGCATGTAATACAACACAATGAGATTGTGATATATTGGAAATATAGAAGATTGTATTAGATTTTTTTTAGTGATCTTGATAATCCTTTGATTATCTTGATTACCTTGATAATCTTTTCCTCAGCATTTCTCACATTTTTACCCAAAAAGACCTTTCTTTCAAATTTAGTCAAAATATTTGTTTGCCTATTTGATGTCTAGGTTGCCCAGTCTGTTCTGTTGGCAATAATTCTGCATTGAATAAATGAATGAATGAATGAATGAATGAATGCTTTATTGGCCAAATGTGATTAGACACACAAGGAATTTATCTTGGTGCATATGCTCTCAGTGTTCATAAAAAGAAAATATATATTCATCAAGAATCATAACGTACAACACTTAATATAGTCATAGGGTACAAATAGGCAATCAAATCATACTAAGAAACAGTCAATATAAATCGTAAGGATACAAGCAGGAATTATTTGTTTAGAATGATGGTGTTCAGGAAAAAACTGTTCTTGTGTCTAGTTATTCTGATGTGCACTGCTCTATAGCATCGTTTGGAGGGTAGGAGTTGAAACAGTTTATGTCCAGGATGTGAGGGTTCTGTAAATATTTTCACAGGCCTCTTTTTGACTCATGCAGTATGCAGATCCTCAATGGATGGCAGGTTGGCAGCAATTGTTTTTTCTGCAGTCCTAATTATTCTCTGAAGCCTGTGTCTGTCTTGTTTGGTTGCAGAATGAAACCAGACCATTATAGAGATGCAGATGACAGACTCAGTAATTTCTCTGTAGAACTGTATCAGCAGCTCTTTGGGCAGTTTGAGCTTTCTGAACTGGTGCAGAAAGAACATTCTTTGTTCTGCTTTTTTGATGATATTTTTGATGTTAGGTGTCCATTTTAGGTCTTGAGATATGAAGGAATCTAGAAATTTGAAAGTCTCTACTGTTGATACTGTGTTGTCTAGTACTGTAAGAGGTGGTAGTGTGGACTTCATTATTGTGGATATATAGTGTATAGTTTTTTTCATTTGTGTCTCTTGCAAAATAATCTAATTTTTGTATTGACTGTTCTGCAGTATACATTACATTTTTAACTTGTCTCTTCATCTGAAGAGCTGTAGGTAGCACTGATTGTTCTTGCACTGATATCACTCATTCACAGACAACAATCTTGTGAAGGTTAAGTTGTAAGACAACTAGCCTTTAGACATTAATGTGTTTCATGACTATGGGAGAATATGAACCTGAATCTGCCTGATGCTAGAATGATAGGTACACATTCCTCATCCTGATATGTTGGATTTCAACAATCATCAGCCTAAATTGGGAGGAGCTGAAGTCCAATACATCAAGAGGGTATTATCCTGGGAAGGTTGCTTTGAAGTATATATCATCTGGGATTATTACTTTGAGATTACTAATATAATGAAACTCAAGTTATCAAGCATCTGTATTATTACTTCCACCATACCTAATAATAGATATAAATGACTTCAAACAATGTTTTAAAATCCAAATCCTATTTTTTAATTTTTAAATGTTTATTGCAAAATATTTATGGATAATTAATTTGATATCTTTATCAACACATTTGAAATTATATTACGGGAGTTCCATTAATTTTCCCCATTGTAAAAGTGCCATTCTGGCAAAAAGCTATATTTTATAGGATCTTAACAAACTCTTCAAAACTTTCTGACATAGTCAATAATATCACTACCCTCCTCTAAGGTTGAGGTCACTCAAAAGAATAAGTGAAGGTTAAAGAAACGTATGTTTCTGCTTGTTTTGTCTCGTTCATATTGCTAGTTCAGAGTCTTCCCCAAAAACCTATTGTTGTCTTCTCTGTAAAAGACTGGCTTAATTATTTTTTGTATACTCCCATGATCTCATCCACCCCCCCCCCCAAAAAAAAACCCCTTTAAATCGTTCAGAGTGCAGAGCTGGGACGCGAGGGAGGTTTCAACCCTCTCTACAAAGCTAAGCTTACAAGGTCTGGAGATTTTCAAACCTTATCAGAAAACAGCATTTTGTGGCATGAAGTCTGTAATATGAAAGAGGAGAACATAAACTGTACCATATTAAATAGAAAGAACTTTGGGTAATAAGGTGAAAATATTTGTCAGCCTGATAAAAATGAGTGAATATCCTGAGAATCCTACCCTATTCTAGTGTTGATTCATTTGTAATGAAAGCATATGTAACACAATTTCACCAATATAAAATTATCTCCATTCAGTGAAATAGGTAAAGCAAACATTGGAGTTCTCCTTAAATTGACCTTGGGTTGTCTTCATAAGTATAAAAGGATTATTTATGGAATCCCTGCATCAGCAAAATAATTGCATTGCTAGCCCTATTTATATGGCTGGAAATTATATTTCCATTATAAGCCAGTCAGCTCTACTGACTGATATCTATTATTAACATGGAAACTATGCATATATAATGTAGGATGGAAACCTCCTTTCCTCAATAAATATTTTTTTGTCTGAATTTTTGAAAAATCTGAATTTTCTAAAAATGTCCCTTAAATCAGTAATGCTCTACTATGGTTTTAAGATATTCATTCTGTATCCAGAGGTAACCAGAATAAAATTGACACTGTTGAGAAAAGAGCCTGAAAATTCCGATATTCAGACAATCAGAAAATTTGACAGAATTGAAACAGCAATTAGATTCAAATGAGTGAAACAGAAGAACAAGATTCACAGGATGTAATTATCATTACTGTATTGTATATTGTTCATTTGGTATCTTTTTTGTGGATCAGCTGCTGCAGCCTTTCTATTGCAAAAATAATGGTGACAGGATACTTATATCCTTATCAAGTGTTAGCAGCCACTCATGTTTTCAGTTCATTGTTAAATATGGATAAATGTGAAGAAAAGGTGTAAGTGAAGTTGGATGAGAAGCAGGCAAGGATAGAGTATATGCAGATAAAGGTCTGTAATTGAACTTTAAGCATGTTTGGAGACAGATGGATATACATTCAATGCCCTTCAAAAGCAGGTGAAATATATGCAGAATGAATGATTGGATAAGAATGACTGGTTATGATGATTATGTGCCACCAACTCACTTGGCTCTTAGCAACTTCATATATTTTTTACATAATGACCTGTCCCTAACCTGGTCTTGCAGCTGGATATGGAGTAGATATAGATATATTAATAAATGCAGAGTATGTGCTGATAGAGATTGAAATATGAGTTGCTTGCAAATGAAGATGGAAGGACACACAGGTCTTTTTCAAATCAATCATACTCGAAAAGAAGCAGCAATGTATCTGAAGCTGCTTGAAATTCCTAAATGTTATTCTCATCTAAAGCAATCAGTAGGAAGAAACTGTTAAGATCAAAAGCTTTTGGTAGAACCATTATTCTTTCTGAACTTTTCTCCTTCAAATAGTAGAATGTTACTGTGGTAAAAAAAAATGCTTATGTTTGACTTTTTAAGTCAAGATTTCTATAGGTTATACAAGCATATACATATTGTCAAACCTCACAAACTAGGCTGATAAATCAGTACTAAAACCATATACAATTTTCAATTATGGAATAGTACTTTATGAAATACACTGACAACTACCTTTTTAAAAGGAGCTATAAAAGTCTACCATAATATCTACTCCCCTTTTTTGTACTTAAAAATATCTGCTTTGAATAATTCACCAAGTGTCTGTGCTGGCATAACCTCAAAACCATTTTGGACTGTTAGCATAGTTTATAGTGTGTGTGTGTGTGTGTGTGTGTGTACCCATACCAAGACCAACAAACTTAGTAAGGTGACTTAATGGTGTTCAACCAATGAGGAAAGGTAGCTTTGAAAATAAAAAGTAGTTAAATTTGCTTTTTGTTCTATGAAGCCAATGCATTTGATTTAAAAAAAAATGTGTTCCAGTCTTATTTACATTTGATACTAATAGAAAAGTAACTGCATATTGCTGTTAATTTGCTGCTATAATTAACATTAATGTGTTTCCTATTGTTAAATATCACAGATCACTGCAAAGCAAGATACAGTGATGTGCTGTTTATATAGCACTCAATGAAACGAGCAATAAAAACAGCAGATCTCATCCATTAGCTTAATAAAATATAGCCTATTAAAAGGTGTTTTAGAAGTAACATCTGACTTTGAGCTATAATAGAATATTATCATTAAAACATCAAAGCCAAACAGGAAGCTGAAAATACAAAAGTAGCCAGCCTCAAAGGAATAATAATTAACTTTCTATAAGAAAATATTTGAACAATTAGGAAATGAGTTAAAACAACACATCCCATTTGACCTCATAAAACCATTCTTTAGAGAAAATATGGAGTCGTTACTCTGAAGAACGGACATGTAAAAATTAAGCGAAAAAATAAGCTTATGCATAAAGCTTGGGTATTGGGAAAAGGAAGTTTAACTACTATACGGGAGTAGGAATTTTTTTCAGACTTATCTGATTTTTCAATAATCAAACTTTGCTTTTACATATGTATGTTAGTTGCTCTTTTAGTAGATCATCAAGATAATTTGGCATCCTGCATGTATGGTTTTAAAACTCCATAATTCCTAGTCAGCAAGCTGAAAAATCAGGAATCATTTGGGAAGGTTTTCTTTTCATCAGATTACTTTAGTGCATATTGTTAAAGCAGGCTCTTATTCTAATCAGTCCTTCTGACCAGCCACAGCTATATGAATATAGGCCAGAACATCCCAGTTAACAGTTTCTACCTGGGAGTAGTTAAGTGGAGCAATGACAGTTTGTGTTGTGGCCACAAGCTATAACAACTTTCCTGAAAATCTAACCTTTGTCTGGATTGATGACATCTTGCTACTCAGCAATTTGAACACTTGTTGCAGATACTGAGCTTCAAATACTTTTGTTTACTAGTATGGCTGTAAATATTCATCAGGATTTGTCTTGCTATTTCAAACCTGGCAGAGTGGATGAAAGTTATAAAGACATTAATCTATGAAGCGTGATGGCACAGTGGTTAGAATGCAGTACTGCAGTCTAATTCTGCTGACTGCCGGCTGCTAGCAGTTCAGCAGTTTGATTCTCACCGGCTTGAGGTTGACTCAGCCTTCCAACCTTTTGAGGTTGGTAAACTGAGGACCCAGATTGTTGGGGGCAATATGCTGACTCTGTAAACTTCTTAGAGAGGGCTGTAAAGCACTGCAAAGCTGTATATAAGTCTAAGTGCTATTGCTATCTAATCTTGATAAGTAACTTCCATCCATAATTAAGGGAGACTATGTATTTGGCCAAAGAAGGGTGTGGAATTGTTCTGAAAAGAAGATTTTGTTATTGACAATTAATTGGAAAACTATTTTGTGACACTAAAATGTAATAGTTCAATAGAATGATGTAATGGATAGAAAAAGTGGTAAAGAAGCAAAGGAGGTCTCTAGACTTCTCAAAATAATCCACGCTTGCAGTGTCAGGGACTGCTTTCCTGACTCCAAAGAATTAACATTTGATACAATCAAGCACACCACCCTTTAAAAATGGAAGAAAATGGGTAGAGCCAAATAAAACCTATAGAGCAAAACCGCAAAATTATTGATGAGCAAATTATTTTATGCAGAACCTCTCAATTTTAAATCAGTAGGGTACAGTAACTTCAGAAACATTTTGTTTTAACAGGTAATAAATGGATTATGGTTATAAATACCATTCAAATGTAGAAACACAATGTTAAGTAAATTACAGAAAGTTCTGATTAGCATGCCTGATATCCGAAATTGGATTAAACTCCTTTAGATACTTAAAAATGCAAATATAACAATTTCCCTCAAAAGTAGCATTTATAATGAAAATTACAATATATACATAGGATCCATCATATTTAGAATCAGATCATAAGGCAACTTTTATTTTTAACATTTCAAACAGCTGTATAAAAACATATACAGGGTAAAATACACATATTTTCAAAGTAACCTTCCAAGAACTAATAACAGCATGCACATTTTTTTTAGAAAATTAAAGAAAGAGAATGGAGAAAAAGAATGTTGGGATCCCTTGAGAAGTCAGTTTAATTAGATGACAAATTAAAACAGTACATTACAAAATAAAACCATTCCCAAACATTCTGGATTCTTCCGCCTTTTTTCCACTGTTCCACATTGTCCCTTTGAAGTTTCTGTCTCAGGAATTAAAAGCAATTGGGTTAATTGCATAGCTGCCATACTGAAACCATTGTAATTTTTTGCTTGCTACGGCCCTGATCCCCTTTTCTGGGATCAAGAAAGACAGGCAAACAAAAAGTGTTGTGCAGAACAAGAGTGTGGTGTCCCTGCAGACTTTAAAAGAAAAAGTAGGCATGAAGCACCACCTGAGAGTACTTGGGAAGTTCAGCTCATAATTGGCAGGTAAGCAGGTTATCTGGATAAGTATCCATTTCTCATTCAAAACCTTGCTGACAATTTTGAAGAACCAGTACCTTGTTCCTGTCAGTCATTTAGAAAAATGCATATTTTCCTTTTCCATGGCAATAATCAAGCAACTTTCACAAGTCAGTTGAGAACCTTCTCAGCTTATAAGCCAAAAGATAATCAGCCATAAACTGCACTGTGACCTCAGCACCCTCTCTTTTATTCTGCACAGTGTTTGGGAAATGCTATGAAAATAAGCAGTTTATTGAGAACTTGATGGATTAACATATCCGGCTGTTTGGAATTAGCTTGGAGGCCTACAAGTTTAGCAGGTCTGTAAAAAACCTGTGCTGTTCCTTATCTTTATTGGAACTACTGCAAAGAAACAGCCTCTCAACAAGGATTTACTTCAGCACTTAAAACTGTGATGAATGGAAGGAATGTCCAAATAAACCAGAATCCAATGGAGAAAGGTTATTCAAGGCTCTCAGCATTTTGCATCCCACTTTCTACTACAAAGGCAGAGAAATCCAGACCCATTCAAAACTCCTCGGGGAAGGTATACACACAAGCTTCCAGCCTGTCTATAATTCTGAAACCAACACTAGATTATTTGGCTAAGCAAATGAAAGAAGCTTCTGAATACTTTCCACCCACACTTTCTTTGGGGAATACCAGAGAAGCTTCTAATATCACAGTAATCAACAGAGTGTAAACATGCCAGTGTCTAACCAAAAATGTAGCCAAAGGATGAAGGATCATGCTACATGACCTTTATATGTTCTCTTTGTTTGCAGCTGCATTTTTCAGCCATGAGGGGACTGAACCATCTCATAATATACCTTATTGTACTATAAAAGGTTCCCCTGTAGTCATTTCCAGCTCTAGGGGGTGGTGCTCATCTCCATTACAAAGAGCCAGTACTGTCCGAAGATGTCTCCATGGTCATGTGGCTGGCATGACTAAATGCTGAAGGTGCATGGAACCCTGTTACTTTCTCAGCAAAGTGGTCCCTATTTTTTGACTTGCATTTTTACATGCTTTCAAACTGCTAGGTTGGCAGAAGCTGGGACAAGTAAATGAAGGTCACTCAGTTACACGGCGCTAGATTCAAACTGCAGAACTGCTGACTTTTCTGATCGACAAGCTCAGCATCTTAGCTATTGAGCCACCACGTCTCTTTTACAAGCTGTTTAACTAGATCGGCTGGCTAGGGAATTCTGAGGGGTTGAAGTATATCCATCTTAAAAGTGACTGAGATTGAGAAACATTGATCTGACAGTTCTACTGAAATACTGTAGGAATTATCTAATACCTTTGGCTGGCATTTTTAAATTTATATTTAGCTGTTTTCTGGAACGTAAGTCTTCAGATATGCTTCTAAGAAGATAGATAACTTACTAAAGTGGGTAATTAAAAAAACCATATTCTTTCCCGTGAGAAAGATATTTTATTTAGAAGTTGACCAAATATATATAAATGGAAATTTGAAGTGGGAACGTTTTTACTATCAAAGTATAATAGAAGAAGTGATCCAGAATACTTTTTGTCCATGATTTAATGATTTACTATTCTGTATTTATTATGGTAGACTATATGTTTTATTTTTGCATTTTGAATATCATTTAATTTAGCTGAAGATCTGGTAATTATGACTGGGAATTTTAATCAAAATTTCAGTCCTTGAATCTTCTTAATGTTGTTCCAGCTAAATGTAGTTATTGTTCATAATAACTATAAAAACTTATGCTGAAATGTAATTTGATAGATATATAACAACTGTAGAGTCCTTAGTGATCTGTGAGCTTGGTTGTTTCTTCATCAGAAACATATGGAAGTAACATCAGATATAAAACATCATCAGATATATGACTTTTAAATGTATTTTTCTCCAAACTCTATCAGACTTGTTTCTTACTTGACTATTATTTTAGTATTTCAATTTTAGTCATTTAGGCAAATAGGTCCTACAATATCCAATCATGCTCTAGTAACATAGTAATAATTATAAGAGAAGATCATCCTATCTTTTTCAGTGAGGTATTCAAATGGCATTATTTGATAAAATATTTTATAAGACATATCAAACAAGAATTTTTAACATTTTCAAAATAACTATTGTAACACAGGGATAGCCATATCCTGGGCAGCAGCCCACTACTGAGCCATGGCCATTCAGGGCATGGCTGCAAGAGCTGCTGGCCAGCGCATGCAGTTCAACTTGTACTAGCAGCAGGCTGATGTGTGCAGCTTGTCTTGCGCAAGCATATTTTTTGTCCCACTACTGGTGGGTGCATACTGCTATATACTGGTTCCCTGCTTTGGGCTGCCAAGCCAAAACAATTGGGGACCACTGCTGTAAGTGTTCTCTGATTATCTGAAATGCTTGTAAAACATATTTGTGGACATATTACTGTTTCTTTTTTGGGTGATAAGAATAAAAAAAAATGTTGGAAAATAAAATTAAGTAACTTTACAATGTAAAACAACCAGAATTAGTTAAAGTTGCTAAACTGGAACTTAAGTTTCCTGGTATAGACTAATAATGAATTGCATTCTGAGAATAAGAGGAAATAAACGGTAAATTATTGCCCTCTGGATTGAAATAGCAACAATAAAGTAGCATCATTTCAACTATTAAAGATGCAGTTAAGTATATAATGACTCTAATAAATCAGCAGTTTGTTTAGTAAATTATATAATGCTAAATCAAAGATTACTGAGAAAACTTATTATTTGAAATGATGAAAAAGCTGCTTAGTTACCTGTATTGTACATGCATACCAGGAGAAAATAATACACTATTAAATCTGTACAAATAGTTTCAATGTGTCATATGAAACAAAGGATGCCTTTTAAACCTATTTTTTAATGTTTATTGGAATTTCACAATGTGTTTTTAAAAATTGGGCTATCAAATTATTTTTGCTGGAATTGTGAAAAGGAGAGTATACTTGTATTTTATCCCACTAATCTCCTGGTTTGGTTTAATTAATATTTTGCTTCTTAATTAGATTTTGGCAAGAAATAATGTGATTCTGAATTGTATAACAAAAAGTTGGAATTATCAGGAGCAAGAAATCTGGAGCCATGCTTAGGTTCAAAATGAGTACAAATTTATTTCCTGCTACCTCTAAACAAGAATCTGAACTACTAGTGGTCAAGGCAAATTGGTGGTAGATGGAATTCAAGGAAGGTTAGACTCTTGTGGGCACAAAGGACTCCAAACTGATGACACACTTGACCCCTCAAGCTCAGCCCAATCATCTCTTACAGGTATATACTTCATTATATGAAGATATTTATTTATTTAGGAAATTTATATTGCTGCCTATTCATACATGGTGACTCAAGGCAGCTTACATGAATATAAAAACCTCACATAAAAACAATGAGAGAATCATATATTAAATTAATAAAGTAATATAAAATAACCCCCCATCCCAACCACCATGGTGACAATACATTACACAAGCCATTTAATGGGCTCCATCCCGCTGGGTTCCCCAGGCCCGCTGGCAGAACCAGGTCTTCAGCATCTTTTGGAAGTGTTAGAGTGGGGACTATATTAATCTCTGGGGGAATGATGTTCCAGAGAGGGAGCCACCATGGAGAAGGCCCCTGTTCTGGGTCTACAAGGTATATCTTCCTAGGCGATGGAACGCATAACATTCCTTGCCTCCTCACTCTGGTGGGTTGGGTAGATATGACCGGCAAGAGACAGTCCCTCAGATAACCTAATCCCAAGCCATGAAGGGCATTAAATATACCCATTTCTCAAGAATGGGATGTAGCATATATGATTGCTCTTTTATGATTTAGTTGTACAATTTGCAATTTTTGATTCATGGTATTTATGTGGACTTATGGAAAGATTGATAAATATAATTCCATGTGGTCATGATTTAACACTGTTTAAAAATGAAAGTATTTTCTATTTATTTGTATATTTATTTTTTTGTATATTAAAAGAAAGAAATCAAATGTAACTAAGGAACTTATTTGGAACTGATGGTTCAAAATCAAGCTTGAGCAATTATGGTAATTAAAATAGAGAATCTAGCTTCCAAAACAAATCAAATATACACAAGTACTTTAATGTATCTTGCTCAGGATATAAGATATATGAATAAGCTGATGAAAAGCTCAAGATTTTGGTTATAGATAACAGCTTTCAGCACCTTTTCCACAGATACAATGTCACTAAATTTACATTTAAAAATCTAACCAAATGAAAAAATAAGCTTGTTAAATAAATCATTTTAAACATTCTTCACTTTAAAATGACCAATTTAGCAAGCCAAATGCTGGTCAAAAAATAGGCAGCAAAATAAATAGTAAGATGGAGGTAAAGTGACATCCTGTTGCAAATTAGGAAAGCCATCTAATTTGGTATTCTGTTAAATCTTGGCCTTGATTTGTGATATAACTGTTCTGTTTTTGCAGTGGAATGTTTGTGTAGTACTGTATTATATTATGTTCCTTGGTATAGAGATGGAAGTTGTATTCTGTTATGTAGTGTTTATATTCACTGAATATAAACTGCTCAGATAAAGCATAAGATAATCAATAATTTGATCAGGGACAGAAGCCTTATTTTGGAGCCAGGAAAAATGATTTTTTGAACAAATCATTGGGAAACTACAAGGGGAGAAAAGATTTCTTCAGGTATGCTATACCAAGACTATTTGCTATAAAAGCAAATAACATTCAACACTTATGTTTATGCTGACTTATGCACAAAAATGCAGCATACAAATGTTAAACAATACAAATAAAAAGCAATTTGTATAATGAGTACAATAAAAGTCAGCATATGCAATTGAAATTTATATAACTAATCAAAGGCTATATACCTCAGAATTAAAGTAAGCTATTAGTCATTCCAGGTCTGCCAAGGAGTACGAGACACAGGAATTTTGGAAAATTCTCTTTGCCTTTTATTCCACAGTAGGAACATGGGAGAAAGCCAAAGATGGTACAATAAAAATGTGTGAGTAGTTATTTCTGCACATACATAAAGCAGCATTGATTTGTTTAAACATAGACCACAAGGTGGTCTATGCCAAGAATTTTCTAAGCAAATGGAAAAACTTACAGTATTTTTTTATTGTGAATGGTACATTTGATTTACTACTCTACTTTTTCTTTCATGAGAACGTATTTGGGTATCAACTCTACAATTTAAGACCTGAATTGTATAAAAATGCATTTCGTTCCCCAGCAAAGAAAAACAAATGGAAATATGCTTAATCTAAGCTATCTGAAACCTATTTATGTTCCTATTTTTCAGCATATAACGATCCTTCCAAAGAATCTTAAAACCTGTCTAGGGCTATTTCTAAATGATTTTTCCCATACAAGAGTTGACAGCGAAGTTTTTGTGGAATATTCAAACGGACATGACATTTGCTTGCCCACCTCTACTTTTAGGAAGCTTCCTCTATCTTGGCCACCCCCAAATTAAAAGCATCCCCTAAAAAAACGGGCAGGGCTTTTCGTCACAAGACTACAAACCAGCTCTTAGAGAAGGAATAAAGACCGGGTGTGGTGTGCGAGAATTTGGAAGAGCTGCTTAGCGATCGACTGAAATCTTTGCTCAGCCGTGCAGTTGCTGAACGCTTCCACCTTCCAGCTACTGTGCGAGAAAAGAAACCACTTTTGCCGACTCGATAGCCATTGTTGCAAGCTTTTCAAGCTTCGTTAACACTAGAAGTAGCAACCTAACTTCCGCGGCAGCGCAAACCCACTACCGGCCTTTAGGACGCCGCGTGGCAAAATCTCCCGTGGTGCTGGCGGGGGTGGGTGGGGAGTAAGGAGGCGTCAATCTTGCGAACGAACCTTTCCCGAACTCCTTTCGGCTACAACCCGAGCTTACTTGCTTGTTCGCTCTCTCTCCGGAAGGCCCCGCCTAGTAACACGGAAACGAAAAGAAATCTGTAGCCGGGAAAGGTCGTTTTCTTGTCCAAGATGGCGGCGCTCAGAAAGTCGCGTTGAAGGAAATGAAGGGCAGGCTGAGCGTCGGGGCCGGGGCGGGTCCCTCCGTTATCCGCTTTACCTCAGGTTAAGTCCGGCACCGAGATTGAAACGCCTCAATCCGATCGTAGCTTTTTGTTCACTTCGCGGCGTTTGGAGGCGGGTGCCTCAAGGTAACGACTGTGTGGGGAAGGTCAGTTCCTCGGACTTGCTTGCTTCCACTCCCTGGATTTATTATCCCCACAGGAGCGGTGGATTGAAGTGGTTGATGGGGAAGGAAAGATGCTTCTTCCACCCATCATTTTATCTTCGTCAGATTTCTACTTTTTCTCCGGATGTTTCAAAGGGTGATTGGAGGTCACGATCGTGTTTTTAGGCAACCCGCTGCTTGTTTCATTGCTTTTCAAGATACCGTAAACTCAGAGGTTTAAATCTGAGATCATCCGCGGGCAGCTGTGAAGCTCTAGCTAATAAGAGATGTTAAGCCATAATTAAAGGAAAGGGAAGGGTTTTCGATTCATTTTATGTCGCTTATCCTGAATCGAGTTCTAGTTCCCGTTGACAGCACGGAGAAAGAGTAGCCGTCTTGATAGGTCCTAACATTAAATCAAAGCTCTTGCAAGGATTTTTTTTTTTTGGGCAATCCGTTTCTTCCTGAGTATTTGTACAATCATCAATCTTGACAAGCATCTTCATTTTCTAATCCATTTCAAAATATTTCTCCTTAATCTTGTAGTGCAAATTAGTGAAAGTAACACTTTCAATAAGGCAAATGTTTTAAGTTTTCGCTTCAGTGTGAAAAAGCTTCTCATTTTAAAATGTCTATGTGGCTAAAAGTGTCTCTTTGTTTCCTGGAGACATGTTCCATTAAATATTTGTATGCTTTTAATGCTTATGTAAAAATTAACGCATACCTAGAAGCTTATTTGATGCCTTTCAGTCAGTTTTTGACTTCTCACATCATCATTGATAAGTTCCTGCAGATTTCTTGGCAAGATTTCAAAAGTGGCTTGCCATTGGTTCCTTCCTGAGGCTGAGACAGAGTAACTGCCTCAAGGTCAGCCAGCTGGCTTTGTACATAAAAAACAATTGGAACTCAAGGGTTCTGGTTTTCTACTTGGGTTATTTAACCACTATACCAAACTAATTCTCAATAAATAAATATAAATAAATTGCATATGCATATTTTGTATATGTATATGTGTGTGTATACATACATGCATGCATGCATGCATACATACATACATACATACATACATACATATAAAATATAAGTGGTGGTGGTCCTTGGTACTCTCTGAGCTTGCTTGTTTTCTGATAATGTTACCTAGTTTGGTTAATGAAAAGTCTGCAAGAAAACAAGCAAATTCAGCACCAAGGACACCCACCCATTTCACCCTGAACTATAAATATTCTTCTTTATTGATGTAATATATAGTTATTAAAAGGGATTTTTTTAGTTTGAGATTACTGAAACTGATTTCAATGGGTGTTTAGCAGATCTATAATATATGAGTTTGAACAGGAATATGTACTTTGGATTCTTAAAGCATTGTTTCAGTGTTTTGCTTAGTTGTCATGGCCTTTAACTATGACAGTTAAAAAGCTGAAGCTTTATGGTTGCTTTATATCATAGCAAGTAATTTTCAAGTTCTGTAATAAACATGTTTCAGCTGGTTAAACAATAAAATAAAACAATCCTGATGTTAATGTTCAGTACTTTTATGAGCTACTTTTAAACAAATGTTCCATCTTACTGATGCTTGACTAATTTTAAGCAATTTTGTAGCCAATGGGACTAGTAAAAGAACTTAGCTTGGTTGTTTGAAAATAAATACTAAATGATTTTCCTTTGTATTTGGCAAATTGTATGTAATTTCAGTTTTTTAAATCTCATTTCTCTTGTGCATCTTCCTGTTGCTACTGAATTTGAAGAACTACATAATTTTATTTTAGGAAATGGAAATGTCATGCACAAAACAACTATTTTTGAAATGGTTTTGTTCAAATTAAAGTGTATGGTTGGATATGGATTGAAACAATCTAGCTATGGTCTAAAACATAGACATTCCTGCACAAGTGTTGTGGTTTAGGAATGGAGAAAACCCTAAAAACATTGCAGTGATAAGTGAAGCAAAGAAGGAAAGGAAATATACTGGCAGGCAGGACTTTAGGACATGTCACCTAGGATGGAGACAGTGGCAACCAAGAGAAGGGAAAATTTGGCAAAGATCAGGGGGAAGTAGGCTGGTGAGATATAATGCATTGGGATATTGGTCCCGACAAATGAGAGGAGGCAGAAGGAGGTGTGAAGAGAAAACATTGGGAAGATTAGTGCAAGGTTAGATTTGTTCCTAGTTTGCCCATATTTGATAAAACTATGAAATCAGTGTTACTTGAGAGAGCATCTGGAGTATAATGGTTGCCATTGAGATTTGGGTAAAGGTTTCTAATGGTTTCTAATGCTAAAAAGGTTTCTAATGCATATTTTCCATTTAATATGCTTTGTAATTTGTATTTTATTGTTTTATAGTTTTTGTTTGCATTTTATTTTAGGTAACAGCTAGAAGTAGCATTGTGAAGAAACAATATACCAATATTATTAAATAAGTAAATGGCTTGTGCCAATGGTAGAGGCGAAGGAAGGAAAAAATGGATGGATGAATGGATGCTGGGAAGTATGCGGGCTGGTGAGATAAACTGTCTTCAAAATAGTTTCATGGAAGGAAAATATGTCTTACCTTTCTTGCGCTGGGATCCCTGCAGACTTTATTTAGGCAACTGAAAACAGCAAAGAAGTTTTTAAATTTATTTTGCTGAACAATATATGATGGCTTGGCAGAACTTCTCCTTTATTACATTTAGTGCATACACCTGTAGCTTGCTGTAATATTTATTGTAAATATTTATTTATTGTATTTATTATTCTCTTTTGCAGGAAAATTTTTGTAGCACATCCAAGAAAATATATCATGCAACAGATGCCCTGCAAGTTTGCATGTTTCTTGAGAGTCATCAAAGTAAAGGGAGTTACATTTCAACAGCTGAACTTCTTCAGGCGAAAAGTAAGCGTATATAACATTGCATACTATCTCAAAAGCTGGAATTGATTACAGCTGTACAATTTCTGGATTGATTAATTGATTATGAGCCACTATGTCACTGTCAACTCTTAGCAAAACATAGATAAATCATCTGGCCTTTTCAGCCTCTCACCATTTTGCCCATCACAGTTGTAATTGAGTCCATTCATTTTGCTGCTGTTTGTCCTCTTTTTTCTTTCTGTCTCTACCAGCACCCTTTCTTTATGCTCATATCCTCTTGGATATGATGGCCCTTCAGTATTCGGAATTTACAAATGGAGATGAAGATACATTTGTTAAATATCCCAAAGAGAGAAAAAGTAACACTGGGATAGATTAAATTGTTGTTGCTCTTGGGTTATATTTTAGTCACATCATCCATGGATTATATTTGTATAGCAAGGAAAAATTGTAATTTATTTCAGGTAGCATTCGTATGTGCTGTATAGAATGTAGCTAAAACAGGGCTGTCAAACTCCGGGTGCATCATGCGCTAACCACACCCACGTCTGGTTTAGTGAAGGGGGAAAAAATCCTGATAAGTCACGTGATACTGCCATGACGATGTGAGTTTGACACCCCTGAGCTAGAAAAACAGGTACATCTTTTATTTTCTATATATTTCTGTAAGTCAAGTGATGTTTAATGATTCACAGAGTATTAAAGTTGAAACTTTCAACTAGAATTTAAGGTATTCTTAGTAATAATCTTGCATTATTGTTTTAAAATATAAAATAATGTAAGATAAAGAAATATCCCTGGATGTGTTACTAGGGGAAAAAAGCTTCCCTGAAATTATCATATATAAATTCAATCAATATAATGTGACTTTTTCAGGAGCACATAGAACAAGAAAAGTGTGATTTGAAGAAACCTAAATATGTTAAAATGGCTGTTTTACAAAAAAATGTTTTTCTTTTCCAGTATGTAATGCAGCATAAGAAAACACTTTTTCAGCAAGCAAAGCTGAAGCCAGCATCAGCAGTACCGCCTTGCCTGGAAAGACAGCGTTCAAATGAAGAGACAATGATTGTCCATGAGGTGAAATCAGTTTCACCTCTTCTGCCTCCTTTCTCAGAGACACCAGTGATGAATGAAGAAACATTGAAATTGACAGCAGGTACTACTACTGTTGCAAAAACTGTGGAAGAATCAGCATTGAAAGAAGAAAAAGATTGGAAAGAAATGAAATTAAATTTGGATACTTTACCTAACATTTTGGCTCGTTTGACCAAAATTAAACTTACAGGTAGGTCTTTTCTTTTATAGAACTGTTTTCATTACATGTATTTTCTTATTTGCATTTGTTTATTTTGATTTTTCAATCATTTTTTTAAAAAAGTTATGCAACCTCATACAGTGCTTCCAAACTATTGATTAGTTATGCAAAATTTTGTGAAAGTGGTTTATCTTTGGACAGTGACATACAAACCCATTACCCAATCACAACAGTGACATTTAAATAATCTTAAAGTGGGGGTGTCAAACTTATGTCATCACGGCATCATCACATGACATATCGTGGCTTTTTTCCTCTTCATTAAACCAGGCATAGGCGTGGCCAGGATGTGGTGCATCCAGCCCACAGGCCACGAGTTTGACACCCCTGACTTAAAGCATTTTACCTACATTGCAGAGGTGGTATTCAGCAGGTTCTGACTAGTTCTGGAGAACTGGTAGCAAAAAAATTAAGTAGTTTGGAGAACCAGCAAATACCACCTCTGACTGGCCCCACCCTCATCTATTCTCTGCCTCCCGAGTCCCAGCTGATCAGCTGGGTCTTCTTTTGTTGCCCTGCACAGGAGAACGGAGCTGAAAAACAGGTTAGTGGGGCAAGAAGGCAATGGAGATTTTGTAGTATCCTTCCCCTGCCACGCCCACTAAGCCACACCCACATAACTGATAGTTAAAAAAAATGAATCCCACCACTGCTACATTGGGTAAAAAGGAATTTCAAATCAGCATTTTTGTGTAATGAAGGAAAAAGTTTGGAAAGCACTTGTCTAATCTTACATCTATTTAGCAAAAATGAAGAGCTGTGAATTCAGTAGACATGTTTGGCATTATTGCAGCCTTATTTCCTTGTCTATTATTGGTCATTTCATGTAAGGAAATGTAGTATTACAGAGTTGGTTTTTATATTCTCACATAAAGAAGCACAGTTACAGATTTCCATTTTTTGTGCTTTCAATTGTTCATCACAAAATATCTCAGTGTTTGAAGTATAGTTCTTCATAAGCTGCCTTGAATTTCTTTGGATTTAAACTTGTTATTTGTAGAGAACATTTTCATTTAAAAGTATGGACAAATTGAGTTTTGGGAGAAAACTTCCATAGATGAATAGGGTTTGTATTGATTTTCTTTTAACTGCGTTCTTCATATATTTCACACACAGAAGAAAAAGATCCACAATTTTTCCAAAGGCTTTTAAGATTTTGAGATATCTGCTAGAATGAGATCAGTAGCTCTGTATCAAAACAAATGTTTTTGCTAGTTTTGCTGTATGCTTTTGCTAAGATATTCATTCTGCCAGGGAACATTGGTGCCTCTGTATCATCAGAGAGCCATTTAGTTAAATGGTGGAGAATGGCAGTAGGGATGGGCAGAAACTATTTTTAAAGCACATTAAGTACACAGATAATCCTTATTTAATGTTGGTAATTGGGCCAACATTTCCATATACAAGATACGCAGTCCTAAAGCACAACTTCATGTGACTGCAATGCTTAGCAGTGAATGTTCCAGCACTATCTATTGCCATGATTAAATGAATCACCTTTGGTCATTAAATGAGGACCTCATGTGTCTGTAACTTCTGTTTTCCTGCCGGCTTCCCCATTGACTTCGCTTATGGGAAGGTCACAAATTGTGATCATGTGACCATGGGACACTTGAGATGGTCAAAAATACAGACCAGTTCGCAAGTGCTTAGTTTGCAGTCATGTGAATGTGGGGTTCTGTAAAGAACCAACTGTAAGTACCACTTATTCATCAGTGTTCTAAGTCTGAATGCTTGCTGAATAAATGATAGTGTTAACCAAGAATCACCTATGTGTTTTTGTATGGGGCAAGGGTTTGTCTTGAAATATTGAAAAACAATATAGCTGATTTTTGACAGTTATCCTTGTTTGCCTATACAAGTGAAACTCGAAAAATTAGAATATTGTGCAAAAGTTCATTTATTTCAGCAATGCAACTTAAATGGTGAAACTAATGTATGAGATAGACAAGCTAATTCAAGCCGTGATGTGTCATAACTGAGATGATTATGGCTTACAGCTCATGAAAACCCCAAATCTACAATCTCATAAAATTAGAATATTGTGAAAAGTTTCAATATTCTAGGCTCAAAATGTCCCACTCTAATCAGCTAATTAAACCATAACACCTGCAAAGGGTTCCTGATCCTTTAAATGGTCTCTCAGTCTGGTTCAGTAGGAATCACAATCACGGGAAAGACTGCTGACCTGACAGCTGTGCAGAAAACCATCATTGACACCCTCCATAAGGAGGGAAAGCCTCAAAAGATAATTGCAAAAGAAGTTGGATGTTCCCAAAGTGCTGTATCAAAGCACATTAATAGAAAGTTATGTGGAAGGGAAAAG
>JANHFN010008291.1:47753-62189 GCA_032468175.1 Toxicocalamus goodenoughensis
AAATAGGTAAAATCTGTGCATTTTTCATTGCTGATATTATAAAATTGAAGAGATTATTTTATTTTTAAGAGCACTTCACGCTGCTATTTTAGATTCCAGATGTTCCGATAAATATTCCTACCCTTAATTTCCCTGTATTGCAAATTGATAGAATATGCAAAGATAGATTTCCTTCCTGTTAGCTACTTTAGGCGATAGTTCTTTATAACCCATAGTGTTTGTTTATGAGACCTAATGGTGTGCATCTCTAGAGGTTGGAGCCCTACTTTGTTCCCATATGGTGTCAGGCTGATGCATGAATACAATTCTTTCTCAGAAGACTTCATAAACAAAGAGCAAGTAGCTTTCCTAACAGTTTCAGGGCCAACAAGGTAAAGCATAAAATTAGCTATTTATCCTAACGAGAAGAGTGTAAGTAGCCCCCTGGTAGTTATCAGGTTAAGACTTTTGTCTATAATACTGTGTGCCTGGATCTAGAGGTGGGGTGGGGGGTCACAGATTATCCTTTTTAATGGAAAGCTCAGAGCCCCTCATTTACATTGATAAAGGTGCTTCCTTGTCAGGAGTTCAAATGTTGGGAGGTGGAGGGAGAGAAATTGGGCTGTTTGGGGGAAGGAGGCCTTTGCAGTGAGGTGGGTATTGTTAACATGGAGACAATTCCTTGAGGGAGCCCAACATCCATTCAAGGTGTAGACGGATCATTTCCTCATCTTAAGCTGACTAGGCAGTGAATCTGTGTACTGCCTGCTGATACGTCCTAGGTTATGAAAGTTTACATTAGGACATGGTATGCAAGGTTTTTTTAAAGGCTTTTTTTTGCACATTCACCTTTTCCTCTTTATTTATTCATTTACGTCTTTTGTCCTTGTACCTGGCAGAGAACCCAAAGATTTTTTTTTACTGCCTACCCAACACATGTCAGATAGACAAACAGAGCATAACTAGTTTTGCTGCTTCACTATTTTGCCACGTACACCTTGTTTTACAGAAGGAATCCTCCTTTGAACATAGTTCTTTCATTTGGTGCCTTAGAGATACTTAAGATTTAAATATATATACACCTTTCATTTGCAAGAATTGTGTAGTGCTTTCAGCGGTGATCTCTGAAACGCATTTTGGAGTATATAGGAGTGTAAAACATTGTGCCTATCTGCAATTCAAAGCAGCTGTCTCTTTACTCTGGATCAATGTTTTAAAGCAGTATTTCTCAACCTCAGCAACTTTGAGGTGTCTGGACACAAACTCCCAGAATTCCTCATCCAGGATGCTGGTTGGGAAATTCTGAGAATTGAAGTCCACATGTCTTAAAGATGCTGAGGTTGAAGAACTGTTTTAAAATAAAAGCAGACTTGGCATATTCTTGCCTTGTTCACACCTCTGTACATTCTGAAGTATACCTTGGATATCAAATCCAAATATTGCATGGCATTAATATTTAACAGCCACAAAATATTTAGGGTGTCATTAGGAAAGAAAAAGAAAAGGGAGGTGGGCTGAGGGGAATGAAATAATCTAGAGTACTTCCAACTCTCTAAAATTGAAAACAAGAACTCTTCACCTACTGTAAGTTCTCTAAAAACTAGTATTATATAAACCATGTACATTATAATTTGTCATAAAAACATTTCACTGCCAGAAAAGATTGAGATGGGGATAAAGACTAGGGGTTTCTCCTTCCAAAAGAAAATATTTCTATGCAACCCCGAAAAAATGATCATAACAGTAAATGCATCACATGCTCTTGTTGCCTGTGCAAGATTAAAAGGAAAAAAAAATCCTTATGAGCCACGAGGTGACTGACCAATCCCAACTGTTTCCTGGTTTAAAAAAAAGCTTTTATTTTATGGAGTATGTAATTCAGAACTTGACCTAGATGCAGTTCTACTTGCACTATTGGAACAAATGACAGGGAGTGCAGCATGCATAGCAGATTTGAAATGGGAACTGCTTATGTGGCATCCTTTTCACAAAGGGTGACCTAGAATTACCTCACTGGATGGTGATTCAAATCTGGGACCCCTATTGAAACCTTTAAGCTTTCTGCCATAGGATTGTTTGGGTCAAGAAACGTGTTCTAAATAGCTGATCTTGAAGAATCCTTTGAGAGGGACTGCTGATGTGGTGAGCTATGAGACAACTCTCAAAGCGAGCTATCATTGCTCCAGTGTACACCTCTGGTGTGATATGCTCTGCCTTTCCATACTAAATCTTTTTGTCCCAGGATCTTTCCTTTATGATCATTAACAAGCTCCCTGAGCATGGCTGACTTGAAAACTAAGCCGGAGCAGCATTAAAAAGTATGTGAATAGGAAACCTAGGCTAGACTGGGAAGACTAAGCAAACCATTCTGGAAGAAGACAAGCACAAATGACTTCCATACTCATGTCAAGATGAGCGTATGAATGCATTTGCAAAGCCACCAGAACTTTAGCTTGACTTGAAGGAGGCTTGATTTTACTGGACTAGAAATGAAATATACCTGTAACGCCAGGGAATTCAGAAAATGGCCAGCCATTCCTCCATTTTATGATATTGCATAGTATTTATAGATCTGTAAATTGTACTTAATTATTCAAGCCGATCCACAATTCTCAAAGATAAACTAGAGTTAAAACTTGAAATAGAAACCAATACCAATAGTAATATATCCTCTAAAAACCTCTAAAAATTAAAGCAATTCATTTTTGTGAGATCCCTTCAGATACCAAATGACATGCCCTCTTGATTTTGATCAGATTATATTGATGTTCAGAGTAGTGAAGAAGGTAGAACTGTGGTGATATTGAAGAAAAAAATTGTAATGAAGTAGGGTAAAGTCTGTAGTGAGGTAAGTATTTGATTTCTAAGTTTTGCGGTAGAATTGTACATAACTAGATACATATGAAACAACTTATTTTTTATTTAATATAAATGGATTAGCTTAAACTTAGATGCTAACAAGCCATTGAAAAGTCTGTTCTTTTTTTCCTTCAGATATGTAATATCCTTTCCCCTCTTCATAGTGAGCCAGCAGATGGGATTTAAATGCTACACCATGGGATAGGTATTTTACAAAGACTGGTTGTGAGCAGTCCTCACAGGATCAAGTTGGTGGTGAGTGCTGGCAGGAAGAGGTCCAAAACTGTCTATTGATCTTCCTAATATAACCAGGAGCTTCTACTATTGCAATAGCTCTGCTTTTTCTCTGCTACTGTGATAATGATGAGGAATCATCTTTTTGCAAAGCAGTCAATAGCTACAGTGCTGAGTTCCTGGCTGCTGATGTAGGCCTCTTATAAATAGCACTTTGAACATAGAATACCCAAATCAGCGGAAAGAGCTTTACTCAATTCTTCTTTCTACTCTGCCTGAAAAACTTTGGAACACATTCTAGACTTGGATTTTTTTCAGCAGAGCTTCAGTACAAGGGAGGGGTTGATGGAAATGACCTTACTCTTTCTGCAATGGAGATTCTCCATTGGCATAAGAAGCACCTTTTAATTGTAGGTGACAATTGAATATCCAAGCCAGGGCTGTTAAACTCCCAGCCTATAGGCTAGCTGCGTCATGTGCTGGCCACAGCCATGCATTTAACGAAGGGGGGCGGGAAAGTCCCGATATGTCACATGACACCGCTGTGATGATGTGAGTTTGACACCCCTGATTCAAGTTAATGTCTTCTGTTTATTTTTGTGGATCATATCAATTATACAACGATAGTCTAAATTTCCATAATCCTCCTAAGGACTAATCTTTCAGACACAGAAGTGGTATCAGATAAGCCTGCAATTTTTTAAACTAGAACTGCAAAAAAAAAAGAATGGAAAAACAGTGAGCTCCTCATAAACATAACTTGGTTATATTAAAAAAAATGTTTTCAAGATAGTACATTTAATGATCTGTAAACTGGTAAATGCCAGTCACTTATACATTAAGTAAGAATTTAATTTTAAGCCAAAAATTTTATAAAATAAAAAGCTTCATATATCAGTGGAAACTATCATATCTTAACCCATTGCCTGAAAAATTCTTCAGGAGATTAAATGCCTTCTCAACTGCTGTTTCATATGTGATAATCCTAAAAACAGGAGCTGTACTATCAAGGGCCAAAAAATAAAATTCACTCTAAGGCATCAGTATAGCAAGAGTAAGGAAATGCCAAAACTATTCTGAATTTAAGAATTTATGGACATTTATTAGGATAGTGATGTTCATCGGCTTCCGTACAAAACATTAAAATAATTCCACTAATCTCCCTGAATAGAATAATATATTCAATAGTTTTTTTTCAAAAATGCTTCTTCTTTCTATAGGTAGATCACTTTTAATGTTAAAAGATACCCTAATGATAAAGTAGCACACTACTTCCTTACTGATTTTTAAAATAGGTATACATAGAAACATGTCCTTGATGCCACCAGGAGTCAAACTCAACTATAAGAAGATTACTATTTCCATTTTTAGTTAGAGGAGAACTGATACCCTGGATCTGTCTACTGTATGCCACTGTGGTTATGTTGGCTGGGAATTATGGGAGTTGATAAGAAGAACTGCAGATTGGAACTTCAAATTCTTGTTTTTAGGGTGCCTTATTGTTACAGGATATTTGCTATTGGAAATGGAAATAGGGAGCATATGACAAAAGAGAGTAATATTTTGGTGGAAAGTGGTCCTAGGCCTTTTATTCAATCCTGGCTAGTAACAGAGTTTATATGTTTTATACTAAAAACACACTTTAAAAGGACTATGTCTATATTAAATAATAAACTATGTTTATAGTGTTGTGAATGCTATCTGATCAGTTTAGATTTCATTGTACTGTGGAAATTGGGTTAATTGATTAAATCAAAGTTAAATTAAACATAGCTAAGTGTGTTAGCTATCTACAGCTGAGAGAAACTATTGACTTTTCACATTAAGGCAGCTTCAAAGCAAAGGGGATTTCTTTTCCCCAAGAAACAAACCTGTGAATTAATCTTGGTGGTCTAAGAGATTATAATTGGCTCAAACTCATTCTGGGAGTTTCTGGGGTTACAAAATGTCAATCATTTGCAATTTAGCAAATCAGGAAACAAGACTCCTCAAGATGACTAAAACTATCTCAGAATAATTTCTCCATGATCTTCTCTGTGGCTTCCAGGACTAAAAGACTAGAGCCTCATTATTCCCCCAAACACTAAATCACTTCACCACATTCAAACTTTGGTTCATTTCTTAGATTAAAAAGGTTAGTAGCTGTTGCCAGCTATAACTGGACTCTGAGCAGAGAATTATAGCCCAGAAAGGGTTTCTTTCCATTAACAAATATCCTTTTCCAGCTAACAGTTCAAAACTGTATAATTTTTAGTCCTATCACTTTGATTGCATCAATCCATGATCTCATAATCCCTAACATGATTTATTTATTAGATTACTACTTCATCTTTCTGCCAGGAGCACAGGATAGTATTGTTAGCTCTCTCCTTTCTGATTTATTTCTACAACTACCACCTTCTGGAGAGGGTTGGGCTCAGAAAGAGCAAATGTTTCTCCAGTATTATTCTAGTATTTTAATCACTCATTGGCTCATAATATGAAAACAGCAAAAATACATTGCAAAGCTCACATGGTCACTGTCACTCTTCACTGTTTTAAGAATTTGTTTAAATTCTTGAAATTTCTCCTTTCTTGGTCTCCTTAGACCATTCTGAATATTGAATACCAGGTGTAGATTTTTACCCCAGCGTGTTGTCTATTTTTGACTGACACAAATGCAGTGCTCCATCAGGGGAACTTCTTACAATTCATTGCATGTTTGCTTGTGGTACTCTGGGATCTTCCTTGCTTTGGGAAAAAATCTATGTGATGCTTAAAGTGCATAAAATTCATTGCAAAATGAAAATGCAGAAGGCAGTATGATGTGCAAGTGCTATAAGATAATAGGGCATTGTTCACTGTTGTATGAAATTTAGGAATAATGCCCATCACTGGATATTCCTGTGTAATATTCCCATAGGACTATAAGTTAAGGTATAGATTTAAAAAGCTGTTCAACAAAATTTCTCAATTGTAAGTGTAACAATTTTGACAATTTTGGGAATTGGCTGTATGGAGCAGGACTACCTTATGGAGAAGTATGTCCTCTGGGCTGAGGCCACAGCTCAGATGCCTGTTTTTCCTTTTGCAATTGTTTTTTTGAAGAAAAACAAGTAGCAGAAAATATAAACCATGGATTTTTCTATTTAAGGCTCTTTCCAGCCTGCAGATCTTCTGCTTTTCTAAAATTCCTTTCTCGAAGTTGATCAGAAGGACTGTTACATGCAAGATGTGAAATATACAAATAAATGGATCTGCCCAGATTCAAGAGAAGGAAACTGATGTGCACATGCACCAGAGGATACACAAAACCTAACAGGAATGAAGACAACTCAGTATCACTGAAATGGTCATAGGGTTCTCTGTTTTCACCCAAACTTTCACAAATCAGTTCAAGGCATCCTGTAATTGTCCTCACTGATACTTTCTCACGATGCTACAACTTTGCCATTGAAGAGCATTCCTTTCAGTTGACCAAAATGATGGTGCAAAAACTTGCAGGTCATCTGTGTCTCATTCCTCAATATAATCCTGCATCTGTTTCTGCATTGATTAAAAATCAGAAGCAGCTTGTATACAAGAAGGGCAAAACCACTCCCCACTACTAAAAGAGACAGGCCAAAGAGTGGACTGCTGTCATGGCATCATAACCTCCATGGAAGAAGAACAGCTGAGAATCTTAAGAAATCCAGGAGTTTATACTAAAATTTTTATCTCCAAATTCTTCAGCTGCAGAGTAGCACTATTAAAGGGGAACCACTGAAAGCAACGTGTAGCGTACTGTATGTATGAGGATGGGAAGATGTAATGGTCTGGAGACGGGAAATGAACAAAAGAGAAATATTTACAACTGGAAATTGAAGCAATATGTTAGTGTTTAAAGAATACACTGAAATGAAAAGTTGAGATCTTGGAACAGAAAAGTGATTGAGAAGTAAATTCTACCTGGGGATGTGAAGAATAAAAGGTAGCCAGTAAACCACATAAAACTTGGTAAAAGAGAGGAGTGGGAAGAGTAAGCTTATTTCCCACTATTGCTACTTGTATACTCCCAGCCCCAAATTTAATAAATACTTAAACATTTGTCATATCCTGATCCCCCAAAAGTTTCTCAAAATGTGTGGAATGACTTAAAGGCTTAAGAATAGTTCGTCTAGTTTAAAAAAAATCTCTTCTTTCTCATAGGTTAAGTAGGAAAGTTTTTTTAAAAGAAAAATGATAAGAGGTACCATATTTGACAAAATTTGCCTGCAATTTTGCCAAGCCATATCCAAGGAAAGCAAAGAGATCAAAGGATTTACTCTGACAGCCTGATAGAGGTGAAGGCCTCATTTCTTTTGCACAGGTCTATCTTGGGTTGTAGCCTCTAGCTTCTAAGAATACTAAGAAAAGTGTTTCTTTGCTCTTTCATGTAGGAATGAAACTTCTTTTTCTAGGCCAGGCCTGGTTGTCAAATGTAAAAGACTGACAATTGTTAGTCAAAATGGAGAAATGGTTGATAGGAAGGCTGAGTTAATCTTTTTCCTACTATCCATTTTCTCCACCCTCTTATACTCATTAAAGCCAGCATACAGTTTGAGACTGAAAGGTTTCAGAGCGGAGACATTATTTCTTTGTTGGTTGTAGGAATTCTTTTATAGACTAGAAGAAAGAAAGGTGAACATACCTACATTTATGAGGGGAAAAAAGGAATAACAGAGGGAGAATAAGTTATCTGGGAATTTTCATTACACATTCTCAGTTGTTGATCCTTATAACTGTCTTTATTGTGAGCAAAGATCCTTTGCTAATGACTTTCCACCGAAGGCTTGTTGACTAGCACAAATATAAAATGCCTCATTTAGTATACAGGTACACATGGGTCTTGTATCCTTTTCTGCTTCTGCACATGGATATTTTGCTACATGTTAAAATTTGGGGGGGAGGGGGGAACATTGGATGAAAAAGATATATTTTTTTTAGAAGAAAGATGCCATTCACTTATGGCAGAAACACAGAAGATAGGGCAAAGGATCGTGGAGAAACAAATTGGGCTGTTTCCTTATTGTTTTCCTGTTAAAAAGAAAGAACGTTGAACCTACCTTATGTTTGTTTGTTTGTATCACCCCTCTTCCAGAACTCCCCATTGCTGGTCCTGCTATAGTATTCCTGCTGTTTGGCAAAACCATCCACACGCATGTAGGGAAGGTCTAGAGTCTCAGCAGTAGTTGCCCTTCCCCTGTTGCTGGCTCTCCTACTTCTCTTCCTTTTATAAATTGTTCTGGCTGGTAGTGGGGGGAATTTTTTGGTTGATCCTGAAAGCTTAGTTGTGCAGTTTGATTTCTTCTGTGCAGGCTAACCTTAGTAGTACAGAGCTCTTAAAAATATAAGTTTGCCCCATTGTCCTTCTGATGTATGAATTTGCATTGCAGTTATGTTTCAATCAGTTCAATAAATCTTCAATGGGAAAAAAACCTCTTCCTCCAAATCCTTCATTGATAAAGGAAGAGGAAAAGCCTATTCTTTCTTCCTTCGACTCAGTTGTCTTGTTTTTTCTAATTAAAAGGAAAATAACAACCACAAAGTTTTTAAGAGCTCTGAATAAAATTGCTTTGCCAATGGGGCAATGGGAAGGAATGACTTATTTTTCTTGTGCCCGGCAGCAAAAGGGTTAATGCTTGCTTTCCTCTTTGATATCCATTAGTTTGGAACCCATGTTGTGATTGGTCCATGTCCATGTCTGTTTTGTTCCTGAGCTGTATGACTTTGATTGAAAGAACCATTCAAAGTACAGCCTACTCAGCAGAGGTGTTTCCCATTCCCCCAGGTCACCCAACGTGCCTGCAGTTCACAGCAAATATGACAGAGGCTGTCAAAACCTATCAGTGGCAATGCATCGAATGCAAATCCTGTAGCCTCTGTGGGACTTCTGAGAATGACGTAAGCTTGTCTTTGTTATCAAGACCTAAATTAGTCATTTGTAATAATGAGTTGCAAACTAATGTACACAATCTCCAGGGTTCATTCATTGAGCTCAAGACATACGGGAGCCCTTTTTGTAAATTCTACATAC
This sequence comes from Toxicocalamus goodenoughensis, assembly GCA_032468175.1. Lineage (NCBI taxonomy): Eukaryota > Metazoa > Chordata > Lepidosauria > Squamata > Elapidae > Toxicocalamus > Toxicocalamus goodenoughensis. Next base: position 56,860 of record JANHFN010008291.1, read on the forward strand.
ACACTCAGTTACAGTACACTTGCTCATTCTTTTTTTTCCTTTTGTCCCCTTCAAAATGGATTCCTGGTTCTCACTTGGGATTACTTAAGGGACCAAACCTATCTGTTTTGTGTCAATACACAGGCCAATCCATGGAGACTGAATCTTAGCAGCTAAGGAAACAATTCATCTTTTAAGAGCAATACTTCCTTCCCCAGAAGGGTTGTGTGCTGGTTCAAATGATATGACTCAAAGGCTTTTATTAGACATTACTTGCCCCAGTCATGTCATTTTTAGTACAGACTTGCAACAAGCTGAACAAATTTGAAGAGATGCTGTTCTAACAATATATCAGGTGCAAAAGTCTCAGTCCTATTCAGAGGTTGTCTCTTTTCAAATCTGGCAAATCCCTATCTAATGGCAACTACATCAGTCAGTTCTGGAACTCAAGGCTGTGATGATGCCATTCAATGATAAGCTCTTCTAAAATGATGGTTTTGATGCAGAGTATATTGGATTTGAACAGTGATGACCCATAGAGCCTCAAATAAAAGAAGGACTTTAGAGATACTATGCATTTTTTGATGCATTATCTAAAAGAAACTTTTTCTAATTGGCAGGCATATGTAGTTCTACCCTAAGTAGTGCTCTGACACCTGCAGAGATAGGGAGAAATAATTTCTCAGCATGGGGTGAGATATCATCAATATGCCAGTGACATCCAGTTGTATATCTTCATTTTGGGCTGAGCAGGAAATGCTGCAGAGGTCCCTGGAGGCTGTCTGAATCTAGATGGGGAAAATTGGGATCAGGCTTAATCCCAACATGATGGAGTGACTGTAGATTCCAGAGATAGTCCATCGTTATTTCTAGAAGGGGTAGCACTCTCCCACAAAGAGTTGATGTGCAATTTAAAGGTCCCAGCAAATTCTACAACAATGGTCAAAATGGCCTTTGCATAATTATATTTGTGTGCCAACTGTGGTACTTCATGGAGCAGGAAGCTTGCTTTATGCAGAGCACCTCTTGAAGAGCATTTGGAAGTTGGTTTTACATGCAGCTGGTTTTACAGCCTGTGCAAGCCAAATTTTGCTCATACAAAAATACGACTAAGGAAGCTGTATTAGTTGCCAATTAGTTGGGGTGCAATTTGAGGTAATAGCTGTCACTTGTAAAACACTGTGTGACTCAGGATTTGAGTTGAATCTACCCATCTGGTGAGATCAGAGAGGAAAAACTCTCCATCCAGGGAATGTCATCTACCATGACCTCTTCTGGGTGGTCCAGAATATTCCTCCTTTGGAATAGCCTCCTCTTGCATATTTGGCCCACCCACTTCTTATTAAGACTTGTTCAGAAAATGTGTCTCTTCTGGAAGGCATTTGAGAATGAGAAGGAAAATCATAACATTCCTATGAACAGGAATATTAGGTTGAGTGTTCTCAGAAATTCTGTAACATTCCCCCACTCTTAATTCCTACTTGCATTGTTATTGGCCACTCAGATTCAGATTAACCTCTCTAAATGAGTTTTCTTTTTCTATCTCAATGTTAGATTAATTAGACTGCAAGAACATGACTATGTAGCACAAAATTAACATTTGTAGGAAGTAGTCTCTTTATCCATAGTTAGTGATTTGCTCTTTGGTTCCTTATCATGATACAGTAACTTTTTAGTACAACAATAGGCAGGGTTACATGTTTTAGCAAGATTGAATAACATTTTTTTCTTTTTTTTCTCAACAATTCTGGATCAGGACCAGTTGCTCTTCTGTGATGACTGTGACCGTGGTTACCATATGTATTGCTTAAACCCACCAGTCTCTGAACCCCCAGAAGGTACAGTTGCTTGGAGTATCCATACCAATCATTTCACGATAGCACAATCAATATCATTTAAAGATTCATGTACGTGTTTTGGCATTGTTCTTTTCTCAAAGCCAGAGGGAAGGCATAGGAAAATTGTCCCATGTGGGGTTTATCTTGCTATATCATACTTCCCCATGTGAAATTATAATCAAAGTAGCTTAAACAATGCAAATCATGGCAAAAAAAGCTGTTTAAAGCAGTTCCTGCTTTTTTCCAATGGTTCTATCTTGTTCATTTCATAGATTCAACAAATCTAAGGATCTCCTTAGGTCACATTTAGCTATAGTGTCTGTCCAGATATTGAAATGATCAATATTGAATGATCAATGTTAATATTGAAATACCAGCAGTGAATAAAACAATAATAAGCTAATGGAAATCCAGTTTCACTGCAATGTTCAGAAAACACTTCTTTCTCTTCCCCACTAGTAATTATTATTGATTGGAAAGGTTAATTTGATTAGAGAAAAAAATATGATAGTTTTTAGGCCTCTTCAGTAGAAGTTAGGGCAATAATTCTCTGAAGCGTGTGATGAGGCTCATAAGCAGACCTTGGGGAAATCAGCTGATTAAATCATACAATTCTCCAATGGGTCCAATGTCTCCACCCATAGTGAATGGAGGCTGCCTGCCAATTCTATGAAAAATTTTACTACTTCTAACAGCTTTTTCTGGTTTGAGTGGGTAATTCCAGTGTATCCTTTCCTTGGAGTGATATGATTATTCATTGAATCCTCAATTTGGAGATGCAGTGGTCTATAGTATTCCTTCAATTGTTGTTCTGCTCATGGACAAAATTATGAATCTTTTTGCATAATCCAAATTGTGTAGTCATATACACTTTAAAAATAAACTTTTTGTAAGAAAAGGGGATGAGGTAAATATTTTTCCTATGACAGACAGTAACACTTAAACTTGTAAAGGCAAGTCCCTTTGTTTAAACCTAAGCAGCAATGAAACTTGAGATAATTTCTCACAAGACAAGTGAGAAATTCCTCATGGGACAGGTGAGAACTGAAGTCATGTCCCTCCCTTAGCATGTCCCTTTTATTTCATGAATCCTCTAAGCATTTTTGGGTTCTTGGTTGGTTCCATTCTACTTGCAGAGGAAAGGATGGGGAGAATTCAGTTGATGAAGATTGCAAGTTTGTTTTAAAACAGGCATGGATATGAATTTAACCCACCATGGCTGCCTCTGAAATAAATTGCTGTTAGTTTAAGGGCAGTGGAGGTATTCTAGCTCACAAATTGTTACACTTCTATGTAGTCACTGCAGTTAATGAAAACAGAAGGACATACTATAGGACATATGAAAAACATCTACAGGAACCTCCCTCCAAATACTTGTGCAGCTTCTGATGTCCTTCAAAATAACTTCTCTCTTGACAGAAATTGCCTACAGCAGGGGGCAAGAAGAACTAACCTTGGCTGATCCCTAAAAGCTAACAGAATCAAGTCTGGCTAGTATTTCGTTGGAAAATAAAATAAGAAACAAAGCTACTGCTATTATTCAAACTGCACACAAAGTGAACGAGGCATGTTTACCTGCAGTCTTGGGTATCATTTAGAACAGGGGTGTCAAACACACGTTGTCATGGCAGCATCACATGATGTATTGGGATTTTTCTCCCCTCTTCACTAAAACAGGGTTGGGCATGGCCAGCATGTGACACATCTGACCCATGGGCTGGGAATTTGACAGCTCTGATTTAGACTGTCTTTTCAACATCTAAACTTTTCCATATCTTTATTTATAGGAAGCTGGAGTTGTCATTTGTGTCAAGAACTACTCCAAGAGAGAGCATCAGCTTTCTGCTACCAGCCCTAGATGGGAATAAAGGATTAGGCTTATTCTTGAATCTGTAGCACCAGCACATCATGATCATCCATCACATAGGCTATGTGTAACCATAAACATACTCTTGCCCTCATGAAAGGATGAACACTCAAAGAAGCATCCACAGAATTTGCTTCTCCAGGGTTACATTTCACCAAGAATTGACCTCCTGGGTTCTACTAGAAGGAGCAGATCTTTGAGGCAAGGGGGAGGATTCTGTGTTCCAAATGGATCATTTTCCCCTGCAGTGCATGATGGCAGGTCTGTTGTAATAGATTCATATGTGTTATGATTATAGCATAAAGGGGAACTGTTGTAACTGTTGGTATTTAGGCATTTAAATTGTGTGGATTGTGATTCTGGTTTCATTTATCTTCTCTTTCCTTCAGATAAATCAGTATTCACATCCTTCAGTCATGTTCCTTGCCTGGCATCTTGCAGATCTGTTAGGGCTGCAGCTTCCAGAATTCGTAACTAACATGAGCAACAGCTGAAAACAATGGGAGTTAGATTCCCAACATATCTGGAGAACATTTGATTAGTATTAGAGTGCTTGGTGATTGTTTGTGATCTAGGGCTGTAGTGGGATATTAAACCTTACTTATCAGGAAAGGTTCTAAAGGGAAATTGCTGTTTATAAGTAGATATGTCAGATAATAGTATCTGGCTATTTACAGTTCTATAATAAAACCAAAATAACCATTCATAAAGAAGCGTAAACACAATATCTATCTTGAAACTTCTCTATTGCCCTAATAATAGAGATGAAATGGTGATATGACTTCATTACTTTAATGTATCCCACAGCTAGTCTAGATAGATTCCCTGACATAGCACATCCAGTCTGTTGCTCCTCCTAGATCAATGACACTCCAGCGAAGGAGTGCCAGACTCTCAACAAAAAAAGCAACACTATCCAAAATTCATTTGGGAACATTATATCTTTCTTTACAGTGGCTGTCTTCTTTTTCTTTAAGGGTGAAAACTTTAAAGAAAAATTCCTGGTGTCATATCTGGGATTAGAGTAGCCTGCAGACAAAAGATTGTCTCCTCACCTTCTCCTTCCCTGCCCTACACTCACAGGTGCAGTCAAGAAGCCTGTTTTGTGCAGGGTCATTCAAGGCTCTTGTCTCTGGCAACAGAAGATTGGCAGCTATGTCGGCCTCCATTTCCATATTTGGATGACATAGCTGACGTGGGGTCATTGGTTTAATCAAAAACAAATCCAGGTCTGACTTGGGTTTCAACTAATCCTCTCTAAATGCAGCAGCTCCTGTTATTTTTAGTCGATCTCTTCTTCCTTTCATTCCCCCCCCCCCAAAATAATACTATTAAAAATTTGAATAAAACAATAAAAGATAATGGAGACTAAGGAAAAGAAAGAAAGGAATTACGAGAAAAATAAATGTATAAAGAGAAGAAGAAAACTCCACCCCCTTCATAGCAGGTGTAAACAATTCCCTAATCTCTTCACTTCCTCTTATCTAACAACTGTAAACTCTTCATCTCATAACCCTTTTCTTAACAACAGGCAAATCAAAGAAGTGACATCATCTTCAATCCAGTGTGTGGTCCCACACACACAGGAGGTCACACTTTAGATCTAGTTTTTGTCTCTGGCCAGTGGTTAGATGATCTGAAATTAA
>JANHFN010008291.1:82996-93017 GCA_032468175.1 Toxicocalamus goodenoughensis
AAACCCCAAAAACTTTAACCTTAGACTGTCTACTATTGACCTCATCCCTTTCCTAAGAGGTCTGTAGAGGGCGTGCATAAGCGCATCAATCGTGCCTACCGTCCCTGCCATATTGTTTCTTTTTATTTTTCTTATATGTATCCATTCCATGTGATCATAACTATGTTTATACTTATATCTATTATCTTGTAAGCAATTGACAAATCAAATAAATAAATAAATAAAATTAAAAGATTTTGACATGCCATGGAAGTCTTGAGGGGTCCTTGGTGATCTCTGAGCTTCCTTATTGACTTGCAGGCATTTCATTACCCTAACTAGATAACATCATCAATGCTAGTAAGGAGTGCATGGAAGACTTAGATGTTGGGACATAGGTGTCAGTTTCTGTACTACCACTCTACTCTTGTAGTGTGCAACTGTAAAAAAATATGTAAAACGTTGATGTTCTTTAAAGGGTGGACTTTGAAAAAGCAAGGCAGGAGGACAATTGACTCATCTGAGCTGTGATGCTGGAGAAGACTCCTGCATATTCCTTGGACAGCAAAGTTGGTCACAAGCAAGGACTGGAGTGCATAACACTAGACATGTCATTCAAAGGAAAAAAAATCACAAAATTGTATTTTGCTTATTTGGCCATGTCGTGTGGTTCCCCCACATGACATGGTCAAATAAGCAAAATACATTTTTCACTGGAGAAAGTATTTATGTTTGGAAGTTAGCAGTAAAAGGAAACCAGGCTGTCAAAAAAAACACTATGGTTGGACAGCATGAAAGTTGATATCAACCAGAGCATTAAAAAAAGAAACCTCAAATAAATAATGTAAAATCAGAAGATGTGGAGAGACCTGGCCCACAGAATCATCAAGAATTGAACATAACTAAATGAATATCCTCATCATCTTTGAAGGGTTTAGTGAAATTTGAGGATGTTTCCCTGGATAGAATGAAAAATGAACCAAGTTGGCCATCACCTTTGTGCTACCTGCTAATGTGAGTAATTTTTAATCTTGGCTGATTGAATTTACCTGGTGGTTTGGATTTTCACAACCCAAACATAAATTATTTTGCCTTATCTGGGTTTACATAATACACTGAGTCACAGAAACCACAATACAACCCAACCTTTTTAAAAAATTACTCAAATTTTCCATGTTGTATAGGTGGCGCTACTATTTATATAGAAGACTTTTTGATTAATGGAGCTGAAAATTATTGCACACGGTGGGTCAACAGCTTCAGTTCTGAGCTGGGATTCAGAGCCTGGAGCAGAAAATTATTCCCTGGAAAACACAGGGGCACTTCTGAATATGGCACGATTTTTGCACGATTTTGCTTGATTTAGAGACAGATGTGCTAAAATGTCTTATTCCATTTCCTTTAAAGGAAACTTAGTAAGTGTGGCATTAAGAAGAAAGGAATATGAGAAAAGGCAGAACTGAGCATTCCCAAAGATTCCCTGTATATATATATTTTTTAAAAAGCCATGCCAAGGCAAGGACATATTGTAGAAAGAACAGATGAATGTTTGAAAAACATGGTACTGAGCACATCATCACTTGCCCTGGATTGTTGGTTAAGTTTAAAACAGTTTATTCCAGTCTGATGTCTGCTAAACACGTTGGCACTAAAGCAGCCAGGATTTTCATTGTATCCTAAGGATACCAATTCACAGACAGTTGTTTAAAAGCACAAAGCAAATCTTAGATCTTTGTAAAATACGGACATCTGAAATGTCGCATACATACAGAATTCTGGATCCATTTTGATTTATGTCAAAGATTTCAAGGCTGTATGAGTTTGCTGCTTTCCAACTTAAGAAGACAGGTAAGTATTATTATTATTTTTGTGCTGGCAGCAGAAACAACAGCTTGTGTTGAAGGATGTGCACAAAACCAGGGAGCAAGGGAAGCATGATAATGAAGCTTTCTCTGATGATGAAAAGGGAGTAAATTGGAACGCTCACAAGTTTAGCTCCTTGAAAAGAACACATACAAGGTCTTATGCTTTTATATTTTATTTTATTGCAACTGGATATGCTTTTTATCATTTAACAACATGTCCAGATTTCAGGGCAGTGAGCTAATTTATCTCCAGAAGAAAGGTAGAAACCACAGATGCTCTGATGGTTGATCTCTATTGTTGCTGTACACATGCAATTCTTCCTGCAGCTCCAAAACAGACAGTCTGCTACCCAGTTGCTTGGAGTGGGAGGCACAGCTGTGTATTGGTGCATTCCAGCTGGCCTGGGGGATATACTGCCTAAAGGAGCCAAATGGTAAATCATCTATAAATTTCTCTGTCTGCTGATAGTCGGAGATAGCTCATGGGCCAACAGCTGCTTTTGCTCTACTAGAGGCTGGACAAGGTCTCTGCTGGGCAACTTGGCCTTCTATTAAAACCACAGGAGAGGCATTTGGAGATAACCTTGAATGGAAAATAAGGGGCAAAACATATATAATAAACAGCTTGAACATGTGGCATAAGGAACATACACACAGTCCAAGGAGAGAGAGCTTACACTTCTCACTGAGAAAGATGTAATCGCTGAAGGCCAACCGTTGACTTCTTGGAAGTGAGGAATCTCTGACTCTGTAAATATTATGGAGTTTATCATTTGCAGTTAGCAGGACCAATGAGATGGGAGTTGTAATTCAACAAATCCTGATTCACAGGTTCTAATTTCTGGCCTAGAGTTTTGCAGTGTCACTCTAAATGTGTGAGAGAAGCTACAAGTTGCATCCCCTTATGTACTTTAATTAGGGCACAATTCAATCTGTTGTCATTGTCATCAGCCATTCAGTTGTGTCTGATCCTCGGTCACAAGTGGCTTATGGTTTATGCCATATCATAAACTAAATATATAATGATTCACTTCCTTGATATAAATACTGTGTAAAATCCATAAGTTTTTATCTAGCTGTTCCTAAAGTTGCAAGGGATCATGAAAAAGGGAAGAGGTACCCATAAGGTTCTGGGTAAGATTGAGTTGGTAAATTTATCTTTGATGTGCTAATTTGCTATAGAGTGAGGTTTGGATAATGCAAACCTTTGGATATATGCAATCTGAAATTCTCTAATACTAGAAACTGCACTAGAACCACTAGACACAAGGACATTTTTTTCCCAGATGCCATCATGCTAAACAAATAATTTTTTTCCAGATGCAATCTTCTAAACAAATAATTCCCTCAACACTGTCCAACTATTTACAAAGTCTGCATTACTATTAATCTTCTCATCAATCCTTATCACCCATCCCCTCCCACTTGTGACTGTATTACTGTAACATGTCGCCTGTATCTTTACGATTTATATTGACTGTTTCCTAGTATGATTGGATTGCTTATTGTACCCTATGACTATCATTAAGTGTTGTACCTTATGATTCTTGACTCTTGATGAATGTATCTTTTATGTCTACTGGGAGTATTTTCACCAAGACAAATTCCTTGTGGGTCCAATCATACTTGGCCAATAAAGAATTTATTCTATTCTATTCTATTCTATTCTATTCTATTCTATTCTATTCTATACCAAGGGGACTTAACAAATTACAAGTGCAAGCTATATACAATATCCTTAATTTCATGTGCTATCACAATAATGCTTAAGATCATCTAATGCAGATTAAAGCCCTAAATGGAAAGGGAGATGGAAGATGTTCAAGCTAGTTTTAGAAAAAAAAAGTTAATTCTGATGCACACTGGATGCAGTAATTGAGAAAGCAAAGTGTGATTAGAAGAGTCAATGTGTACTTAATTGAATATAGAAAAGCCTTTGATTGTTCTTACTATGTCAAGTTGTGAAATATGTTTAAAAAATGAGAATTCCAGAACTTCTAATTGTTCTTGTACAAAATCTATACAGAGATAAGGAAGCCACAGTAAGGACAAAACATATCAAACAGATTGGATGCCATGAGATGATTATACATACAATGATCAAAATTGTGCAGGAAATAATTTTCCCTGTAGCAATCCCAGGAAAAAGGCTGAACTTTGAAGAAACAAGATAGAAAAGCATTGACGTTTTTGATCTTTGATGTTGAGCATATTATGGCTACCCAGGAAAACAAACAAATGGATGAGGGAAGGCACACATGACCAGACTGGAATTATTTCATTTCTGGCATATTATATATACAAGACCTTGCTCTCTGGAGAAGTATCTAATGTTGTGAAAGGCAAAAGGAAAGAGGAGAGAATATTTAGTATTAAAATAGGTGGGCTCAATTCTAGTGGTGATAGGTGCTCCATTGTAAGCCCTGAAGGAAGAGATTGATGACAGACCCTCCTGGAGAAAATCTTTGGGTAACTAAGTGTTGACACTGACTAATAAAATAAATTAATCAATATTAATATTATATATAATTGATATTGATAATGATGATGATGATGATGATGATGATGATGCAAAAGGAATACATCAGGAGGGTCCACAAAATATTAAAATCAAAGCTAAATGCTGGAAACATAAGCCATTAATATATGGGCAGTTCCAGTGATATGCTACCCAGCTGGAATCAACAACTGGACTTTGGCTGGGAAACATGGACTGAAAAATGCACAAACTTTTGAATATGTACCATACTTTGCATCCACAAAATGACATCGACAGGTTGTACCTGCCAAGAAGAATAGGGGCAGAGGGCGATTGCAAATCCATCAAACTATAGTAGAAGAAAAACAAAATTTGAATGACAATGTGAATCAAAGTACAGAAAAATTGCTACAGACTGTGAAAATGGAGAACAACATAAAAACAACAGAAACAAAGGCAGAATATAAGAAAAACAACTGGATATCAGATTAAATGGATGGAAAACCAAAGTTTTGTATGGACAGCACTTGAAAAACATTGAAGGAAAATGTGATAACAGCTTGATATGGGCATGGCTTAAGATGGGAACTATCAAGAAAAAAACGGAAGGTTTAATACTTGCTGCTCAAGAACAAGAATTATAAACTAATGCCATAAAAGCAAAGATACAAAAAAACACAATCCAAACTGCCGACTTTGCAATAACAAAGTTGAAACTGTTTCACATTTAATATGTGAGTGCAAACTGATTACAAAGCTAGACATGATCGAGTTACTAAATTAATCCGCTGGTCATTATGTTAAAAATATGACTTACCTGTATCCAAAAAGCAATGGGATCATAAAGTGGAAAAAGTTGTTGAAAATGAGAAGGTGAAGGTCTTGTGGGACTTTTGAATACAGACAGATTGTCATTTGGAACACAACACACCAGATATCACAGTTGTTGAAAATCATAGCGTACAATTTATTGATATCGCTGTACCAGGAGACACCAGAGTCGAAGAAAGAACTGGAAAAAATCATGAAATATTGTGATCTGGCCATCGAAACTATGTGATGATGGATGAAACATGTAACAGTGATACCCATTGTCATTGGAGCACTTGGTACCATGTCCAAGAATTTTATAAAATACATCAAGAAATTGCAGCTTCCTGCAATAACACCAGTGGAACTGCAAAAAAACTGCGCTATTCAGAGCATTGTACATCTTAAGAAAATACTTGGTTGATACCTAGGTTGCTGGCAGCCAACTGTATCAACCATTAGTGCCAGTCAATTATATTGTGATACATTTTTAAATGTTCAGTTGACTGAGTTTCATGTTTAATGAATAAGAGATAATAATAATATACAAGTTGTAATAGACTATAATACCTTATAGAATATTGAATTGTGAGTTTGCTCTGTGAAATTTAAAAAAATTAAATATTATATAAATATTATATCTTTTTTTTTAAGGTGGATGGAAGGCATTAAAAAGAGGCAGAAAAACTTGCTGCCAATTGCTAACTTACAACTAGCCATGAGACTAGAATTGTTAGTCCAACCACACAAGGGCAGTAGATCCCACGTCCTGCCTTAAAAACCATGTATGGGAGTTATTTGAATCATAGATATTTTAGGTGCTTAGTTATTATAATATAAAACACCATTAGCACTTGGTAGTGACAGGATGGGAGCAATAATAATTTGTATTAAAATACTCTGCTGTTGGAATATTCTGAATGAAGCTACTCATTAAATCCTAAATCTCCCTGTCATTTGTGTTACATGGGTTCAGTTTCTTTGTGGAGGAAGTATCCCATGAGTATAAAAGGAACCTGCATACTTTGTATTCTTGTGAAGTTTCTCTTTTGCAGTCTTTATTAGTGAGTGGCCATATGGTATTTATTATCTTTCTTGCTTTCTGACTGGAATAATACATCCATTTTTATGGTGCATGTGAATAGGAATCTTGTCAGATTTTTCTGTCTTATCATTTGGTTGACGGCTGGATGCGGTTTTTGGGAGAGTTTTTAAAGATGAAGGTTTTATGAAAATACTTATTTTTAGCTCTCACAAGAGAATAGGATGCAGTCTTCATAATTTGTCCTAAACATTTCCTATTCCATCTTCAAATATTCTCTATTTTCTACATTTTCTTTTTTTATATATTTCCATTTTAGGAAAAGAACACTGACATCTTATCAATCTATTGCCATCAGACACATTTAAATCCATCAAATAACTGAAAAAATGAGCTGCACTTTGGAACAGATAGATACTAAGACAGAATAGAAGTTTTACTTGACACTTTCTATGCCATCTTTCAAAACAAGTTTTCTTAAGATGACCAGTGATCCTGAAGAAGGAGGCTCTTAGATCTAAATTTTGTAGGAAAGTACATCAAGTTAAACACTAAAATTATTACTGGTTGTTTACTCCTCCCTTACTTTAAGAATGCTTTACATTTATTTATTGATTTGATTTTTATCCTATTGCCATTAGATATTTATCAAAACAATAATAGAATTGGAATGGTACAATTTGGATGGTGACAGTAGAACCAGTAGAAAATAGAGAGCAAAGTGATAACAATAGTTGCAGGTGAAAGGGTTTTTTTTTAAAAAAACCTCCATTTTAATACTTCCCTAATTATTAGGCATAGTTAATTAGAGGGGAAAGCTGTCTGATCTCATGGAGGAGTGATTCCATAGTGTTGGCACTGCTGCACAGAAACATCTAGAGTTGGTTCTACTGACATCCCAGAAATGAGAGACACAAGGATGCCCTTCCTATATTATGACAACAGGCTAGGTTGAATCCAGTTAGAGGAGGCGTTCTTAGCATACTGAAATGCCAAGCCATGAAGGTCTTTATAGCTTATTACTAGCATTTAAATTGTTCTTAGAGCTGAACTAGAAATCGGGGCAGGGCCTATAATTGGAAACTAATCAAGGAGAGAAGCAAGGAGAAATTTCCTGAAAATTAGAACAATTAATCTGTGGATTAATTGCCTCCAGAAGTTGTAAATGCTCCAACACCTGAGGTTTTAAAGAAGAGATCGGACAAGTATGTGTCTGAAATGGCATAGGGCTTCCTGCTGATGCGGGGGGTTGGACTAGAAGACCTCCAAGGTCCCTTCCAACTCTTTTATTTTGTATTCTGCATACAGATGTAATATGTTTGCAGTTTCAGCAGCCTGATCTAATTAACATATGATCCACCACATTCTGGATTAATTGTATTTTCTTGGGTAATTTAAAGGCAGCCCTATGGAAAACAGATGCAGAAGTCTATCTAGACGGAGATGAGGGCATTACAATCACTAGGCCTTTCTGCATCAGATAAGGATGCAATAGATGCAATTTTTAAAGCTGCCCCCCCTCCCAATGGTTCAAGCAGGAGCCATGGGTCCAGAAGGATCCCAAAATAATGAACCTCCTCCTGCTGTGGTAGTGCTCGTCTAAGGATATTACTGACTAAAGGAGGACCCCAATGTATTAACAGCAATTCCATATTGTTTGGTTTTAATTTGAGCCGCTTCTCTTTCCCTACACACCTTCACTGTAGTGACCCTGCTGGAAGTGCTCCTTTTTTCAAAAGGGAGCTGGAGTTCTTTTTTCCTTGAAAATGTTTTGCAACTCATCCAAGAAGCTTCCTCAGTTCAATTCATTCTCTGGATGAGAAGCAAAACATCTTCAAGAGAAAAACAAAGTCCATCTGCCTTTTGGAAATAGCACCTTTGGGACAATAATGAGCTGTATGACTGAGAATCTCGATAGACCCTACTGGACTTGTTTTCTGTGAGGGAAAGAAGGAGAGAATAGAGCCAGCTGCATCTAGGAATAATAGTCCTGGGGGAATGATTCCAGTAGTGTTTGATCCAATGACTTCACTCTGGCTGAGGCCGATACAACAAGATTTCAGGATTCCTTATCTGCACCCTCCCCCCACAAGCAATTCATCCAGTCCCAAATAGAGACATTCTTTAAAAATCTAACAGCAGAGGCTGAGTTCTTCAGGTCAGATAGACCAACCAAAAAAGTAGGACAGCACTACAGTAGACTTAAGGAGTAATGCACCTCAGCACAGCTTGGGTTATTTATTAGGCTGAAAGAAAATGCTAAGAAGTCAACTTTTCAAACTTCACCCTGTCATATTTACCTGACTGTGCCACACTTTGAAATCTGGATTCCAGCCCACTGCGATTCTTGTGTTTTCCCTTGGACTTGTCACTTGTTTTATTGGATTCCTGGTCTCTGTCTTGGCCAAGCCTTTGATTGTGTTTACTGTTGCTGTTCTTAGATATAGGCAAACAAGACACTTCTGAAAATTCCTTCAGAGTTTGCATATGGCTGGACTGTGGCAGCTTAGTTTCTTGTTGGCTAGCAGTCAGTAGTGCCAAGACAGACAACTCTCAATCTCCAGCATTGGCATATATATAAAACAGCCTTTTCCCACTAGTGAGGGGTACTGATGAATAGTTAGATATTATCAGCATACAAGAATTATACTTCCCTAAGTGGTTTCATATAGACATTAAACAGGAGAGGGTTTAGGAATTACCCATGTAATAGCCCATAGGTGATGGTATGTAGTTTAGTTTCTCCCACTACAACAGACCAAAATTGTCTATGGAGAAAAGAATGACATTGTAGAATAGTTTCCCTTATCCTCAATCTCCACAGGTAAGTCTGTAAGGTACATTGAGTTTACATGATTGATAGTATCAAAAGCTGCTGAGAAGTCAGAGACTTCTGGGTGATGTTTCAGTGACAACAGCTTGGAAATTACCGGGCTCCGCCAAGCCCCACAAAAGCCAGCCGGCAACTGCTGTCAGGAGACTGTACAGGATCAAAGCCGCCTTGTACGAGCAGCAAAGAAAGGAGAGGCACTTTGTGGACCACAAGGAACTCACAATTTCCTATTAGGTCAGAAGCAAGCTCTCCTGAGTGGCAGTAGGGATGACGGCCATTTTTGGAAGTCACAAGCTGGGACAACCGGGACAGTAAGATTTGTGCTGGAGTGGTGTGTGGACAGAGCACTGAAACTGGGTGAGATAATGTCCAACTCTCACTCTAAAGGCTTGATTTAAACATAAGAATTAAAAAAAAATTACCTCCAAGCACTAAGGAAGCGGCGATTAGACACATGGAGAAGATTAAAGATTGAAAATCAAGAGGAGAAAGAATGCTCAAAGGAAATTTTAAAATATAGAAAGCCTGGAAAAAAGCTAAACAACTTGAAAGATGATTTTGGGGAGAAACTATTTTTTATTTGTATTCTTAAACCCACTGAATTTATTGGAAAATCAGCTGTTTTTGACACACTGTTTAATGCTGGAACTTGGAAGGAGTGCCATCTACTGGAAGAAGAGGAGCACTACAGCGTGAGAACTCAGTGAAAGTGAAGAATTAATACACATAACAGAAGAAAGTAAACAGAGCGTGGAAGGCGGCCTGACCTTAACTTTATCTTAAAAGGCGATTTGGATATTTTGAACTACTGAACAAGTTTCATTCCACTTGTGCTGTCCAGACAGTATATAGGTAATGGGAATTGAGATAGTTAAGTTAGAATTGGGAGCTGTCTCCTTAAGGGAATGCTTCATGGTAAATGTAGTTAATGCAGCCTGGGAAATGTAGTTCATGTCATGTGGTCACATCTGTAATCCTGATTGGTCACTGAATTGACCCTTGGTTGGGTTGGG